>JBBJLR010138976.1:0-16538 GCA_037577145.1 Brachypetersius gabonensis | reverse complement strand
TTTCTCAGACATTGGGATTTTATGAATTTAATGTGTACAAATTTTGGTAACCTCAGTGCAGACAAAATTGTGCGCACACCCTGCGATCTCTAGCGCCCCCCTAAGGGGGGTCCGGACCCCAGGTTGGGAACCACTGGTTTAGCCCATATGGAAAACTGTTGTTTCAGTACTGGGAAAAGTGATTTAGCCATTGTAAAAACTATATAGAAAATATCTGTTTTTGTCTTCAGCTGATGAAGTTAAACAGGACAGACAGCAACAGTACAAGTTCCAGACCACAGAGGGACAAATGTCACAAAACTATGTTCTGTTGCATAAATCAGTCATTTACCCAGAAAACACAGAGTGCTTCATCTTGTTCCTAGATGAACTGTGCAGGATAGTGGTACCAGAAGATGAGAGAGAGTGACTGAGAGCAAATGCTTGAGTATTTGTTGTGGTGTGGGATAATGTAGCATTCCACTGCTCCACTGTAGTCACAGAGTGGTTTGTGCAACACCCAAGGATGTTCATTGTTACTGTCACTATATTCCCCTTCCTCAGCTCTACAGAGGGATTCTTCTCTGCACAAAGACTGAGGGGTTGTAATTGACGCCCACATCACTGAATGTTCCTTCTTGCCATAAAGGCTGGGTGCCAAGATAATCCTGCTGAGTACTGCCAAGGTCGGGAAACTAGAAGATACTTCCTCAGATGCATCATGAGCGAGAACATTAGATGTGTCATTGATGAAAACGTCTGACCAGGTTCAGAGGACAGGATGCACTAGCATGAAGACACAGTACAGTAAATAACATTGCATATGTTGTGCTTGTCTTAATCATAAGCACTGAAATTGTGTGTGTGTGTGTGTGTGTGTGTGTGTTTTAATACAATATTGTTATTGTAAAAATAAAATCATTCTTTATTTGTCACATTCTCAGTTACAATGTACATATAGATAAATTAAAGAGAAAATCGAACTAAATAATAAAAATGTTAGACAAGTGCAAACAAATATTTACAAATAACAAGATCTGAAGTTTGCAAATGTACAGAATAGAAGATGTGCTGGAAAGTGCACTGTGCTAGTGGCTGTTGAGTTAAAGCTGTGATGGTATGTCCTGGCTAAGGAGTCTTCTGGCCTGAGCACTGAAGCTCACCCTGAAGCCATGAAGCTAATACTCATGAAGCATCTACCTGGTTTGAGCTGTTCAAACAGACAGTCATTGATGATTCTGGTTGCTCTGTTCTTTCATCTGGTGTAAATATCATGTAGAGGCAGATCACTTTGTGTAGTCTGTTAATACCCTAAAGCACTTTCTAAAGAACCAGAGTAAAAAGTACTTTTGATCACTGGAGAAGCTCTAAACTTTCTGTCTCAGATGGTAGAGATGCTGCCATGCCTTTTTGGACTTGGCTTGAATACGTTCAGTCCAAGTCAAATCCTTGGAGATATGAATGCTCAGATATTTCAAGCTGCATACCCTCTCCACTGCAGTCCCATTTTGGTTGAGAGGGGTGTCGGCCCGCTACTGTCTCTTACTGAAGTCTGCCACAGGCTTCTTGGTTTTTGCTGGCAGTTCTCCTGTCAGGTTGTCCACCTCGTCCATGTATGCTGTCTCATTGTTGTTGGAGAAAAGGCCCAGCACTACTGTGTCATCTGCAAATTTGACAATGGAGAGGTCGAGCTGTGTGTGGCCACGCAGTCGGTGTAGGCGGCATAGTTTAGAGGGACAGGCACACAGCCTTGTGGAGCTCTTGTGTTGAGTGTGACCGACTTGGAAACAACCACAAATACTCACCACCTGTGTTGAGAAGTTGAGAACCCAGGAGCACTGGTGGTTCAGTCCCAGGTCCCTCAGCTTGTTGAACAGTTTATGGAGGACTGTTGTGTTGAAAGCTAAACTGTATTCAATGAACAGCAGTAGGTGAACTGAAGTGGGTCTGTGGAGCTGGGGATGGACCACAGGCTGTAAGCCTCATCTTTAGACAGGGAGCTCAAAATGCTCAAATGCTAATAATGAACAACAGCCTCCTCCGCCCAGGCTAGTAAGACTGCTTAGTGAGGGACCATAGGCCTGCCCTAAAGCGTTTGTGTCTGAAAGCATAACATGTTTTGTGCGTCTGTATTTTACATGCTTCAGTTACGCAGCCTCTAAAAGCCCCTCAGGAGTGAGATACCAGCAGTCATGGACATGTTGGGTTATATCGTAATGTCCGTATGGGCTTATGAACTTGACCTGTAGGCTTACAAGCTCTTACTACAAACAGACTCAAAACAGACATCGCAGAATAGGTGTTCACAAGTAAGTATGGATGATGTGAGGTCATAAGAAAATTACCTCACACCAGCCTAAGTATGGCTAACAAAAACAATGCTAATTAATTGTTAAAGCCCTACATGACTATGGTTAAATGTGCTGTTTGCAAAACAATGACCTGATTCTGTGTATAAATTACCCCGAAGAAAATGATTGGTCATTATTCTATTCGGTGTCAGGGTCTAATGTGAACTAATTTAGAATACAAAATATTTCAGATGAGCAATATTTGTGACATTGTTTGTGTAATAGTAACTATCCAGCCTGAAGAAGTTAACTTACCAAGTGTCTTGGGGTGTAGGGACAAAAACTGATGGGATGTTCTTCTATTAGCTGGAGTCTGGGAAACAAAAATAGTCTTGCTTATTTTATTATTGAATTGATTTGATTATTAATACAATGAACAACCAGGTGCCTCTATGAGAAAATAATAAATAAAAAAAGCTAAAAAGCTAAAACTGCTTATAGCAGATTGTCAGGTAAGATCATTTAATATATTGCTGCTTTTAGTTCTTCATTAATGATTGGAACTTAAATCTTCTCATGTTCTGCATATGTTAAAAGTGTAATGTTGTCTCTCTTAGATTTGTACGCATGCAGAGAATATGAAGGGAAAACGTGTAGAGGCTAGCAATGTTTGGGTGTGTACATTGCATGTGTGTTTTTCAATTGGGTGAGCAGTAACTTTCTTGAACATAGTACCTCTGTACTCCTGCAGTCTTTCGGACAGAGAGCCCTCTATGCTGAAATTCTACACCTCACTAACACGATATGGACAAAAGTATTGGAACACACTTGTTTTTCAGGGTTTTGACTAGGCCCCTGTCTTTCTGTGAAGGGAAAACTTAAAGCTTCAGCAGACCAAGACATTTTAGACAACACCATGCATCCAACTTTGTGGACACAGTTTGGGGAAGAACCTTTTCTATCCCAGGATTGTGACCCAGTGTACAAAGTAAGGTCCATAAGGACATGGTTGGATGTGTTTGGTGTGGAAAAACTTGACTGGCCCTTACAGAGCCCGAACCTCAACCCTATGCAACACATGGAACGGTGCCTGACCTCATGAATGCTTTAAAGAATGAATGGGTATAAATTCTCCAAAAGTACACAGAAACTCCAAAGTTTGGTGGAAAGCCTTCGAAAAAGAGTGGAAACTTATAGCTGCAAAGAGGGGACCAGCTCAATATTAAAGTTTTGAATGCAGTGTCATTAAAGTCCCTGTTGCTGTAATGATCAAGCATCCCAATACTTTTGTCCATTTAGTGAATGATTAGTCTGGATTACAAATGCAACTCTACCTAGAGGAACGGTATTGAGCTCCTAGAGGTACAGTATTGAGCTTTACTGCATAGTATCCTTGAAGCTGATGGTAGATGTGACAGCATATACTCATATGTGCCAGAGCATTACATTCTATTGGTCAGTGCTGTTGAGGTTAAATGTGGGGACAAGGCCTGATTGAAGGTCTCAACAATAAAAATCTGCTTAACTCTAATTAATCCCTAACAAAACTCTTAACCTACACTTTAAACTAACCCTTACCACAATCTCATTTTTATTAGTTTTACTTTTTAATAAAATATTTTTTTCAAAGAATATAGCTACTTTAATAAATATTTTATAGGCTTTGAATATTCCCTGTCTAAAATAATACAATTTTAGTACTTAATACCATTTTAAAACAGTACTAAAATACTCATTCTCAAAATTACTATAATTCTGAGTACATTTTTTTACTGCATTTCGAAATATATCCAGTGCATCAATAGTCAGCTGAAGCCTTGCTTGCATGCCGCACACCCCTTAGGAGCCTCAGTTGTGGCCCCTTGTTAAAATTTGGCTTTTACTAGTCACAGAGACACTAACTTTAGCTACAGAGATTAAATGGCGCACAGCTTTGTTTTACTATGAGGGGAAAACTCATGCACCTCCAAAACATACCACAACACCAAGGTTTAAGGCTCTGAGTGTTAGCCTTAGGGTTAGGGTTAGGCTCCTGTTTTTTTTCTTGTTCTCACCAGAAAGTAGTGGCTCTTGGATAAAGGTCATTACACTTACATATTTGAGATGATTCGGCAAACTTGTACCTTTATACCAACATGTAAAAAATTTAGCATTGAGCATTTTTGCTGTTATTGGATCATTTAAAGTGCTGCCAGACCTGACTTCTTTTAGCTTCATTGGCTGTTTTTTGTTAAGCTACAAATTGTGTGGCTTATAAATAAATGTATTGCTTCTGAAAACTAATTACAGTCTTGAATACCAACATAACTCAAATCCTTCCCTTTTACTGGAATATTATTGGTTTCGATACCCATGTGATGAAATGAGTACTCTGCAGCTTTTAATCCTTCTGTTAATGAGAAACTTAATTATTGCTGAATTATGTTGGAACCAAGCTAAACTTACAGTCGCAAAAATATGCCATCCAGCTTGTAGATTAATATACTGGTATGTAGCTGGCAGGCTAACAATTGTTTGTCAGCATTCACTTTTGGTAGAATCATTTTTGAAGATAGACTTGAAAAAATCCATTATATTCAGT
The DNA here is from genome assembly GCA_037577145.1 of Brachypetersius gabonensis. Taxonomy (NCBI): domain Eukaryota; kingdom Metazoa; phylum Chordata; class Actinopteri; order Characiformes; family Alestidae; genus Brachypetersius; species Brachypetersius gabonensis. The sequence goes on along the minus strand of JBBJLR010138976.1, from coordinate 11,687 downwards.
ATAATCTTTCCATCCATTTGTTAACCGAGCAGCTTTTCATATACCGCAGTGCTGCTGGGGCCTATGTCTGTGGTCACTGTCACTGGGTGAATGGCGGAGAAACACCCTGGACAGGTCACTAATCCATCACAAAGCAGGCATAGAGACACGTTCACGCACAAACAATCTTAAGCCTGATCCTAGCAGAAACCCTTACTCTAACACTGTTAGTAAACAGTGCTGGATTGGCCGTTGGGCATACCAGTGGGCCGAAGGTACATTTGGACCAGCCAGGTAAATTTGGGCCGGCGCAGAATTTAACCTCCCCTCCCCCTGAAAGAATAACAGCGAGAGGGGCCCCGCTGGGCATGGAATCCCATCAGCACCACCAACCCAACCCTCAACAACAGCCTGGTGGGCTGGTCTCGGCTCAAAATGCTCGGGAAGATTTTTTTTTCCAGTCCAGCCCTGTTGGTAAAAAAATTTTTCACCCAGTAGGATAAGCTATAATAGATTAACTTAGAAAGTGACCTACTTGACCTTTTTTTCAGAGTTCCCCTCACACTAACAAAACAGCGTAGACTCCTTAAGGCAAGGCGTGGCCTCCATGGATCAGGGTAGTTAGCCCATCACATCCCACAGGTTCTTGAAATTGGAGATGAAGTCAACCATTCCTAATTAATGTTCTCAGTGTGGGAGAGTACATTATTCTGCTGAAAGAGGCCACTGCTGTTAGGCCAGGCGTCGGCAACTTTTAACACTCAAAGAGCCATTTGGACCGAGTTTCCACGAAAGAGAAAACACTGGGAGCCGCAAATCCTTTTTGACATCTAAAATGAAGATAACACTGCATATGTTGTTTTTTACTTTTATGCTATGTATAAAACTAGGCTAGTGTGTTGCTTGTGAAATGTTATTTATTCAAAGAAAACATTTTGAACATTTAAAACACATTGTATTATAAGATCACAATAATCTTCAAATTTCGAACTACAATAAAAAAAAACAATGAATAAAAATAAAATACATAATACCTAGAATGGCTGACAGCATCAATTAACGTAATTTAATCAGAATCAGAATTGCTTTTATTGGCCTACTGGAGCAGCAATCGTGGTCTGTAAGAGACATATGGGTGTGGTGTAGTCAAATGTACACACGTAATTTTACATAATTTTGTTGTTTTATACAGTTGTGCTGGAGAGACACCATCGATTGGAATCAAATTCCTTGTATGTGTCGCTCACATACTTGGCGATTGTGATTCTGATTCTGATTCTGATATGGCAGCTGGTGCTGTATGACATGCTCTGGGTCCAAAGTCCAGTGTTAACTTGCTGTGTCTGCTGGCTGCAGCTTGCATGGATGTATAATTGTGTTTAAGTATTGTCTGGTCCAGAACGACTTCATCTCATATCTACTTGTTCTAGCTTATCTACAAAAAAAACTAAACCACAACTCAGGCTTCACCTTGCCGATGGACTTCACTGTGTCCTCACCTTGCCTGTATTTTCTAAGTCACCTCCTCTAAATTTGGGCTCGGAATCAGGCTGTCTCCTGTGTGTGCACTTGAGTGCGTGTCTGTGTTCATGTGCCAAAGAGCAGGAGAAGAAAACGAGGGTTAATTGATGAGGGAGTGTGAGCTGGAAGGAGTGGCGGACAGAGAAAGAGTCGATAATTAGCTTGGGGACCGAGTCGGCAGAAGTTTCCCATTTTTCTCTCTCCAGCTGAAGCATCATGCTGTTCCCTGAGGAAAGGAAACAGTTCAACGCCGTTTTGGAAGTGGACCAGGCACCAGGAGATGTGTGTAGTGGAACTGTTCTAAAATATTCACACCACTATTGCCAACAACCTACAGTGAAAAAAGTGATGCATTGATTTTAATTGCATCTTAACTATTTTAGCTCTTATTGTTCCTACTTTTGTAAAAATGTTGCTGATATATTTGATCACATGGAAAACACACATTTAAATGCACTTAAGCAAAATGTTGATAATGCTAATATATATTTAGTTGGAGCTCTTTTTTTACATGAATATAATATACTGCTTCAATAGGTTTATCTGTAAGTTTATTTTATATATTATATTTACATATGTATTTATTGCGTTTTATAGTGAAGTACTTAAAGAACCGCCTAGGCATTATAGTCACATCACAAATAAACTGAACTGCACTTAATATCACACAAAACATCTCAAAGGTATCATTCCTTCGTCAAAATCTTCGTTGTATTTTTGTCTATTTTTCTTGATCAGCGCCCACCAACCTTTTTTGCACCATGGACCAGTTTCATGTAAAACGATATTTTGACGGACTGGTATAAATACAACTAAACACAAAGTGCGTAAAAATTACAAACCTCCGCAAAGACGTTTGTTTTTTACTCATTTTTGCTAGCTTGTGGGCTACATTTTTTATGTTTTTTTTTTTTTAAATAAACGATTTTCCAAACTCTGATAATCAATAATATATTGTTTATTCTGTCTTTCTGTGCGGCGCGGTACCAAATGATTCACGGACAGATACCAGTGGTTGGGATAACAGTGTTCTAGATAACAGTGTCATACAGTGTCGGGAGAATACATAGAGTCCATTTCATGGAAAAAACAGATATCCATATAAATACTATTAAAGTTTCAAAACGTACACATCCCAGACTAACCTGAAAAACACGTTTTGAAACTGCTGTCACAGAGCACCACACATTTCCATGTTGCTAACACATAACTACTAGAACTACAGCAGGTTAGCCCCTCTGTAGTGATATTAGTGTTTTAGCTGAGACTCTTTTTGATTGACGCACAATATAGAGCAGCAAATCCGAACAGAGCTGTCTGTTGAAAAAAGGTTACTTAACCAAACATATGGACAACATTATGGATTAAAGGGGTTCACTTTGAGTGTTAATTGAGGCTGGGGTTTAGAGATTTGTTACCTTCAGCTACCTCTGCCGTTTCCTACTCTGTTCCAGCCAAATCAATTTATCAAAGCTTTTAAAGACCTTATAAAATCAAGCTTTGATCTGCAGGTTTGGTGCATTTCCTCTTTCATGCGTGTCTAATTCTTTTCTCTGCCTTGCAGGTGTATTTTAGGCGTGGCAGCACATTGCAGTACACACACACACACACACACACACACACACACACACACACATTAGCCATTAAAAAGACATTCATACATATCCACACTCTGTTGCACAGAAACAAATATTAACTTCAGATACTTACTTATTCCACCCACACACGTTCACACTCGCCAGGTGGAATGCCATCGCCCCCTTCCCCCTCAGAGTCGTTTAATGCAGTCAATTACACCCATCTCCCACAAGATTACAGCCAATTACATGCAAATCCATTCTTCAAAAACCTTGCAAAAACACTGCGGCCTAATCAACTGTTAAAGATGACGATGGAGGGATAAAGCGACGAACGGGAGAAAGAGGGAGAGATGAGTGGTTGCAGGCAGATAGGGTCGCTCGTCATAAGTCGAAGGTTAAGATATGTAACCATGGATACAGATGCTCCAAATGTAATAGTTTTACTTCAGCTAAAGTTTGAAAGGTATGAGTCACTAAGCTCTAAAATCTGCCCATTCATCCGGGAGGTGGAGCTGAAAATATGAAAATGAAGGACTATTTTGAACGGTTTTGTTTGTGTATAAATATTGCAGTGTAACAATATGCAATTTTAAGGTTTATAATTTTCAGGTGAAGAATCTATTAGATTAAAAAAAAAACACAATCAGCCATAACCTTAAAACTACTGACAACATTAATGAAGTTAATCCACACCACAGTGACAGTGGAACCTGTCAAAGGGAATACGTACATGGCAGCAAGTGAACAGTCGTAGGCAAGCATAAGAATCTGAAAGACTTTGTCAAGGGCCAAAGTGTGATGGCTAGAAGACTGTATCTCCAAAATGTCAGGTTTTATGAGGTGTCCCTGGTATGCAATGGTTAGTAACTACCAAGGAAGGGCAAGTGGTGAACTGGCGATCGGATCATGTTTTTTTATACGGCATGTGGATAATCGGGGTACCTTTGTCTTTGACCCCAAACCCTTACTGCCAGTTCCCAAGGCAGCTCCTGAGCCTTTTCCATCAGAGGATGCGAGTAAGAAGGCACTTGGCTCCACAGTGCTGCCCAGCATCCTGGAGGGCTCTGTAGAGCAGATGTCTCCTGGCTGTTAAGGAATTTGTGCAATAGCGGAAGGTTATGTGGGATGGAGTATTTTGCAGGAAGCTAACGGAAACTTTGGAGGATGGGTGTAGTGTGGTAATATATCAATATTCAGATTGTTCTGGACAATCTGAAGTGTGTGAAACGAGGAGCTAATCTCAGCATGAAGAGAATTGCAGTAGTCCAAGCAGACAGTGATTAAAGCATAAATACAACATTCAGGAACTTAAGATTTTTTTTGTAGTTCTACTCCAACTCTACTTCTTATTTTATCAATGGGTGTGTGCATAGTATAAGCCCTGCCCCTCCCCTCCCACTTCTGATAGGATGCCTTCAAATGTCTATGAAGAGAGCAAGGTGTGTATCTGCAACACAGTTTTACATATTCATGTACTGTTTGGATGTTATGTGATATTTCAGTAGATTTTTTTATACCTTATTGGTATTTTTGGAGTTAACATTTTATTAGATGCAGAACAGACCTGGGTTGTAACTCACTAACTCACTCCCATTTTACAGGCTGAAAATCCTCAACAAAGGGACACCATTAGCAAGCAATTTGCTTTGATGCCTCATTAGAGCAGTGCTTCACATCAGCTGCAGTGCTACTCAATGTGCTATCAAGAGAATCTAGAACAGATGCTTGACAACATCCAAGGCTGTCAAAAAAATAAATGAAGACTCCTGTCATCGGCAACTATTGCACTGACAGAAATTCCCAAAATGTATAACAACCAACACATTGTTGCTGTCAAAGGTGTCATTCAAGACATGTGGGTATGTTTTATCTTATATACGTTGAGAGACTTAATAATATTGATATATATACCGGTGGTCTGGTGGTTGGGGAGTGGCCCCATGCGATCAGAAGGTCATGGGTTGGAATTTCAGGACTGCTAGTGGTACCGCGTAGGTATCCTTAATGCAAGGACTGCTACCCAGGCCCTACACTGGTGGCTGCTCCCGGCTTCACTTGGGGAATGGGTTAAATACAGGGAAAGATTTTCACATTCTTCATGCTGTGTGCTGTATATTCACGTGTGATTGTAAGGGTCCACTTTATATCGTAAATTGTGACCAACGGATTTGTCACATTCCCATGATATTGTCCAAAAAACCTATGGTGACTTAATTTATCACATGAACATGTTGTCCAAACCCAGACCCCTTTGATGTAGAATTTGCAACACACTGAGAGCCTGATATTGTCTGTTCAGTTCCTAATCGAATCATAGTTCGTGTGTAAAGCTGCAGCAGCATGTTTCCTTTCAGGTGTGCCCACTCATTGCTGTTTCAAAGATCAGAGAGAGGATCTTGAACCTTCAGTTTTGAATCAGTCAGCTTGTTTATTTCATCTAATGAAGACCCAAGAGGCAGGGTTTTGTGTATTATTTAGATGTAGCACTTTGTGTGTCTGCTTGTTTATGAATTTGATTATGTGTGTATGGGCTGTAAAACAGAAGCAGCACTCTGAGACAGGTGTCCTCTCTCATTAGACTTGCTAATCAGATGGGATTAAAGCCGGAGTGAGTACAAATCTTAAGAAAAGTATTTTAAATTTCACTGGAAACACATCTCCGATCCCTCAACACAAATTTCACACGCCTCCCCAGCTGTATGTGTACATGTGGTGCTGTAGTATGCACCATTGTGGCGGTAGACACTGATCTGCTGTCACAGCATGACATCATATGTCCATGTCTCACGCTTCATAGTTATAAAAAGTTAACAGAAGGACGTCAGGTGACATTACTGCATTTATTATCCTCTACGCTAGCAGTCAGGGTTTCTATATCTTTGAGAAAGATTCTTAATGACCAGTTGGCTCAATGCATTTTGGGTATTGTAGTGAGAGAACATTGGTGGACTAAACAAAATGACTAAACAGAATTCTGTCAAAATATTGAGGCTTAAGGGTGCGGTGCTATGCTACAGAATATTACATACCATGAAAAATGCTTGTTTGAGGCTATAATTACCCTTTGTTTGCACCACTGATGTTTTCTTGGCATTTGTTAATCAGCATCCACAGCCACAACACTACTGTCTCCAAAGCTGATATTTCGAACACATCATAAAATCCGAAATTTAAATTCAGGCTGAATGAAGGCAGTCTCTGCACTGGCCCACATCTCTTACATGCCCCACAGTTCTTTCAGTGGAGAGAATACGTAGGCAAGACCAAAGTGAAGTACAATGCCTTAAATGAGTCATAACTCTGCATGTTACATAAGTTAACAAATCACCTTCAGCAAAATGAGGTTCTTATTCTTATATGTGTCAGTTCCTAATCTGGAAGAGACTAGCTTGAAAAATAGACGGGTTGATGACAAATACAGGGCTTTGGATGAGGAAGAAAAGGAAAGGAGAAATAATCATCTCAGAGTAGGACCACCAAGGTCAATATATCATCTAGTCGTATTAAAGCTAGTTCAATAGATATATGTGAAAATCTATGAACAAAGCATTAATAATAAAATGTAGTCATTATATTTAAAAAAAATACTGGTTATCGTTTTTAAAAAGTGAAGGAAATGTGGTTTTCCATGATTTGTGGCCCTTTATACTGTTTGATTTTAAGAAGTGTGACAGTTCTGAAGTGACAGTCATTAATCAGTAAAGCACATAATTGACCAAAACGTCCAGCAAATTACAATATAATGTAATGGTTGGCGGCCGCTAGAGGCCTTTACTGTTTTTATATGTGTGGAGCTTTTATTTTGACATGCCTGAGGTTTGTATTTAAGTCTCTGATTTGGTTTGTGCTGCTGTCTCCTTCGTTATAGTTTTGAGCTCTGTTTAGGCCCTCGTGCCTGGTTTGCTTTTGGAAAATAAAATGATTAAATATGGAAGTCTGCATTTGTGCCTGCCTTCACTGTTGAGAGATTGAGATCCGTGACATATATCAGCTGACACTTTTATTATAAACCGGTATCAGTGACACAGCGTTCACTTTGGCTGAGCTTAACCTGTGTAGTTTATCTTGTATGCGTTACAGTGCATTTACACTGGTGACAAACCCCCCTTCTTTTTCAATGGGCAGTATTATTAACACAGAGCATGATGATTATTTCACGGTTTTCAGATTCATGGCAAGCAGTGAGAAAAGGTCAACAGAGCAAATGAACCAACCAATTAGCATGAGCCAGCCTGTTAGCATCCTTGTGGGTTTTGCTTTTCCTACATTTGTACCATAAAAGACTGCCAGATTATCAAACAAATAAATCAACGTTTATATAAAAATAACAGTGTGTGTGTTGTGTATCTGAATGTATCCCTTTGTCAGCTGATCTGCCTTGCAGCATGACATGTTTGTTAACTTCTTGGTGCCACTTTCTTCTAATATCATTCTTATTAAGTAACAGCACCTTTTAAGACCCTGGCCATCCAGCCTCACAATATTAGTTTACTAATATTGGTTAGTACAAATTTTCATAAGGCAAACTTCATACATTTTTGAGTGGAGTAACTTCAGTGGGTATGCAACCTAGCAAGTGATTTTAATGTTTTGTAATACATTTGCAATTGCTAATGGCTGACAGTGGCCTAAAGCCAAGTGAATCGATTTTATTGTACCTTACATTACATTTTTGAGTACATCCCGTCATCAAGTTTATACCATCGACAGAATGACCCTAAGGGTGACTTTTCAAATCTGTTTATGCATTTATTCTATGTCCAGTATGTGTGTGTGTTCTGTACGACCCTACCAGATGGCCTGTGACAGAAGGACAGAGTACACATATAGCCCTTGGACACTGAACCCACAAAGGGGCAAATGCCTTCTTTTTCCCCGCTGTCCCCTTCTGTCGATATATCCCATGATTACTTTGCATTGTTTATTTAGTTGTTCTGCAATCCAAAATGAGGAGCTAGAAAAGATATACATGGCAGCAATTCAGTGAAATGCCAGTTTGAAGTTTTAACTGTATTACAACAGTTGAAAAGTAGAATGATTTTGCTTGTATTCAAGAGTACAAGTTTTCTGTCTTTTATTTTTCTAGTCTTTGTCACCCTCTTTTGAGTTATTCTAGTGGCTTAAACAGAGGCCTTGATGAGATTGGTTCGGTGTCTGAGTCTGCTACTGTCGATGGACCACCTGTCAACAACACGGGTTTGATCCCCAGGTCCACCGCCATTGTATAGACAAAGTCTGTAAAAATGACACATACTTATAAAATCTCTGGTAGAATTTCAGCTTACTAGGAACTATCGATATGTTGTTTATATAATGTTGTGTTTTATACTGCTGCACACGTCATCACCAGGGGCCTGGAGTAAGCAGGACAGAGCCCGAGAGACAGAGTAAAACCAAAACTAAAACACTCTACATGTAGGTGCACGTAACAGACACCATCGACCAGAACCAAATTTCTTGTATGTGTTCACTCACAACTTGGCCAATAAATACGATTCTGATTCTGATGTAAGTCTTGGTCTACTATTGAGTTTTGTTTACCTGTAGACTACGAAGCACCCTTGCACATTGCTCTAGGAAAGAGTGTCTTCCAAATGCTGTAAATGTAATTCAGCAGAAGGTACTTTGATATAAATTTGATAATGGTGCAAGAGTTGCTAATATGGGCAACTTTTCAAAATATCTCAGGTGTTAAGATGTGAAAGGTTCCATTCTAGAGAATCTCACCAAGAAGTGTTTAGAGCATCGTCTCCAAAGCTACCTCACATAGCAATGAAATTAAGAGTATGAGGCCTGGAGACTGGAGACATTATTTTTACATAGATTTGAGATCGGGTCGATCAAAGCCAGGCTCTTGTGATCAGTGACACCCTTCTGATAAAGGTCCAGTTCTTTTACAAGTGTGAGACAACACACATCAGCACTCCAGCTGCATTTTACAACAAACAGAATCAGAATCAAGAAATGAGTTGACAGGGAATTATGTACTATCTAACAGGCCATTATTAGTCTGCTATGTAAAATGACTGGAACTGAACAGCCCTATAATTGTGTTTCCAGGGATACAGCGATGGCTGCATTATGTGTCAAAAGTCTGCAAGCAGGGCATCACAGTACCGGGAGGGGTTTTGGTGGTCATTTGTGTCTTAAAGAGATGAATGCATTCACGCTGCTATAACTGGCTAAAATGCATCTCAGGCCTCCTCCTGAAGTGGTTTGATTGATCAAAGTTAAATGTTTTAAATGCATCCACAGTGTTTGTCCAATTATTGCAGACTGTCGACCTCTACCCAAATTTTCAGTTTTTCTTGAGTGTCCGTAGAAATATAAGTAGATCAGAAATTCTTCTTGAAATCTTCAGGTTTGCAGTGTTTTGAATACACACAAACTTTTATTAGAACCAACAATATGATGTCGCAATTTGAGTTATTTTAGCAGCAGCATTGTAGTGATTTTTCATCTGGCACATAAAGACATATTGACTGACCCAGTTAAAAGGTTTTGGTCGATGAGTACAAACTGCAATCTGTATATTGAAATTTGAATAAATGTCAACAGGGATGCATTTAAATGTAAAAAGGAATGCTGTTTTTATCACTTGCTGAGTGTCAGATTCTAACATCAGCCACAGCCCCATCCACTAAAAGTGCAGGAAACTCTGGGATATGTAGGAATCAAGCATTATAGGTGGCGAAATAAAACAATTCAAGATCTCTGTGCTAGGGCTGCACAATATATCGCAAGTTTACCACCATCGCGATATCAACATGCGCAATATGCATTTCATTTTTTTCTGCATAGACTAGTCAGCGCCTGGAGTCTTTATTACCAATGAATCCAAAGCAGAAAAACATTAACACTATAAAGGCTAAGTTTTTACACACTAATCGCATGTGATATCGCCATCGCAACACTCAGCAACATTATCACATATTGCATGTTTTCCTAATATCGTGCAGCCCTACTCTGTACTTATTTGGAACATTTTTTACAAGGCTGGAAAACAGAGCATTTTTTTCATAGTGTTGCTGGTAATTGAGCAGTTTGTTTGCACACTTGAATCTGCCAGATTCCGATATCATGACCACCCCCACACTAAAGCCCAGTCTGAAGTATTAATGATAATTGCAGGCTAAAGTAACATTAGTCTAATCTTAAATAGTGATGGCTGAGGGAGTATGATGGCGTGGTTCACAGCACAAAATCTCACAGGCCTGCTCCTCACATCTTTGCATTATCTGTTCGCTTTATTTGCTTTATTCGCTGACAATAAGTGAGTAATGAAGATGCCATCCTCTTTACTTTTAAATGCTGTGCCTCCCTTTCTACCTGACATTCATTTATGTTTGTGTACTAAAACAGTCCTACTTCATTTATGCGACCATTTCCTTAGAATTAAACGAGCTCTTCATTTGGTTTGCTCTCTCAGAATTAAACAAGCTGATACTTTTTGGCACAACTAGGTGACATAGATGAATAGGTGTGATAATAGAAGATTTGTTCCCTACTCAGTTCTGTGGTGACTAACTGACTTGGGATGAGGCCTCTGAATAGTTGTTGGGCAGGTCCATTATGGAGTACGCCAGTCATTAGTGATGTTTAAATGCCGGAAGGAGTTTTGCTTCCAACTTCACTGGTAGTCTCCGAAGACAGATGGTGTGCGTTGGGAGTGCTAGTCTTTAGCAGAACTTGTAGAACACCCACACAGTTTTCCCTTATCAGTGAGCCTCTTACTGTTGTGATGGGGTGCACTGTAAGTTGCCTTCCTCAGAAAGAAGTCCAGGATGAAACATATAAATATCCATATAAATTTAGCATTAATGGTCAGAGATAAACTGCGGCATTCAATTAATTCATTAAGTAATAATGAATAGGAAACAGGCTAAACATTTTTTTCATTTTGTGGACTGAAAACTTTACATACTACACCAAACTCTTATTTTAATAAAGCAAAATACAATTCTTTGCCTCGAGGCTTCGTTTAATTCATCACCAAAGTCCACCTGCCGTGTGTGACCCGGGGAACATACTGTTTTTTGCCGCAGGGAGTAGGGTTTTTTTTGCACCGAAGAAGAGCACACAGCTCAGAGCAGGAGATATGAAGTAAAGCCCTGCACGGGACTATTTTTGAAATCCTGCTCCCGCGGAATTTCTGACAATTCCCACCGACTCCCGCCCGCTCCCGCAGTCATATATGAAAATATATTTTTAAAGTTAAAAAATGATCAATGTTCTGTTGTTGTAAGTTAGTGGCGCACACTGGCTGTGAAAAACAAAGAGAGCCGCAAAAAGCAGCTCGAGACCAGCTCAACGTCAACAAGAAACAACAAGACAACAAGAAAAATAGGCAATATTGTTTTTTAGTCTGTGGCAGAAAAGTCTTAAAGTGCATCAATTTGCCTAAAAATTTAAATAAATTTTTACTCCATATTTAAACTGTAAACAAGTTTTGACCATTTAATGCTAAAAACAATAATCAATAAATAATAATTAATTCAAATTGATCAGCAACATTTAAACACAGGAGCAAAATAATAATAATAATAATAATAATAATAATAATAATAATAATAAAATATTTAAATATTTTATATTTTACAAACAAAT
>JBBJLR010138968.1:0-16538 GCA_037577145.1 Brachypetersius gabonensis | reverse complement strand
ACTCTACCATACAGGCCTGATTGGTGGATTGCTGCAGAGATGGTTGTCCTTCTGGAAGGTTCTCCTCTCTCCACAGATAACCTCTGGAGCTCTGACAGAGTGACCATCGGGTTCTTGGTCACCTCCCTGACTAAGGCCCTTCTCCCGCTATCGCTCAGTTTAGATGGCAGGCCAGCTTTAGGAAGAGTCCTGGTGGTTTTGAACTTCTTCCACTTACAGATGATGGAGGCCACTGTGCTCATTGGGACTTTCAAAGCAGCAGAAATCTTTCTGTAAGCTTCCCCAGATTTGTGACTTGAGACAATACTGTCTCGGAGGTCTACAGACAATTATTTTGACTTCATGCTTGGTTTGTGCTCTGACATGAACTGTCAACTGTGGGACCTTATATGATCAGGTGTGTGCCTTTCCAAGTCATGTCCAATCAACTGAATTTACCACAGGTGGACTCCACAGGTGGCTGCAGAAACATCTCAAGGATGATCAGGGGAAACAGGAGGCATCTGAGCTCAATTTTGAGATTCATGGCAAAGGCTGTGAATACTTATGTACAGGTGATTTCTCTCTTCTTTTTTAAAAAAAATACATTTGCTAAAATCTTTTTTCATGTTGTCATAATGGGGTGTTCTGAGGGAAAAAATGAATTTAATCAATATTGGAATAAGGCTATAATATAACAAAACGTTGAAAAAGTGATATGCTCTGAATACTTTATGGATGCACTGTACCAGATTGAAGGAGCTGCAGGCTTGCTTGGAGGAGACTAGGCGAATAAAGGGTATCCATAGGAAGGTGAAAATCATCAATAACCAAGTGGATCATAAAGGATTGTCTCACAATTATCAGTAAATGTTTTTATTGACTGTTTGTGGAATTGAAAGTGTAACGGAACATTCTATGATGAGCACATCCTGTCAATTTAAGTGTGTAAAATGGGGTAAATTATCTTTTTCAAACTATTATGTAGTATGAAATAATCTCAAATTTGTTTCTGTCACTTAGGTGTAAATCTGAAGTCATTTCGAACTGCGACCGCCCTCTTCATGCCTGATGCCTGGTTTGGACAGTGTGAGACCCACGTGCTTCTGGCGCCCCCTGCTGTCCCAGTGCAGAGACTGCTGCTCAGCTCTTTGGCCTGCCAGGGCCCCAGCAGCAGGGGAGGCATTCAGTTTGAAGTGTGGTGCAGGTAAACTACTGAGAAGTCTAACTCAACAATCCTGGCCACATTGTTTCATATAAGAAATTAAAATAGAAGTAGTTAATAATTTTGTATGTGCTGAGTTTGTGCCCCTCCATTTTCTGTGTGTGCATATCCACAATGTTCTAATATTTATTTATATATCCACTCTGTAAACACACACATGTATGTGCACATATTTTTAAATTATCCTATTTTTATATATATATATATTTTATAGATTGTATAGTGCACATTTGTATTTTTATTCTGCTTTGCTGCTCTTTTTTGCTGCTCTTTGTTTCTATCCATTTTCTGTTGTGATAATGCAAAATGGTGCTGCTTATTAATAAAACAAAAACAAAGAAACAAAAGAAATAAACACATCGTTGTTGTTGTGGTGACACTTTGGCAGGTATTATTACCCGAATGTTCGAGAGCAGCTGGTTGCCAGAGGGGTGCTGCCTGTGGCAAAGCTGTGTGCCATGGTGACCATGCATCGACAGCGCCACACGGAGGCCCAGCTTTTCTCCCTCCCGCTGATACCAAGAACCGACAGACATTCTGATGTCCAGCCCCAACCTTCAGGTTCCCTTATCAGTACATTTAACAATATTGCAGACCTGAGCAGAAGTTCTGGCAACTGCACTCTGCCCGTTTGGAGATCTCCGGCCTCTCAAAATGTTTTGTAATGTAAATGAGCATATTTTCGTTGTTAGTGAAATATAAGAACTAGATAGGTGAACAAAAACCATCCCGTAAATATTTGCAGCAATTTTGGGGTGGTGCTTCCATTGGATAAATGCTAAAGCCACACATTCTGTCCTTTCTATGATGATGACCTTCAGCTCAGATGCTTTTTATGCTTTTTATTCTGATTGGAGGTAGAAACAAGTAGAAACAAAAAACAAGAGCCTGTGGTACTGTGTTAAAAATATTATCAATAAGTATTTTAAATCCATGTTTCATGTGATATACTCTACAAAACACAATTTACTTAAAATATGCTCAACCCTACCTAGGTTTACCCCTGAAAATACACCAAACCCATTAATTTGTGGCTGTTAATTTGTAGAAGCGACCTTTTAATTTGACCTTAAAACCCCGTAATCTTACATTTAAGGAGGTTCTACTATTTAAGAGGAAAATTCAGTAGTTTTACTCCTTAATCACCTTAAGTTTCCTTCTTTTCCTGTATGGGAATCTAACTCAAAATTAAGGTAATTTTAACGGGTGAAGTTAAGGCGTTATGTTTCGAAGTGAATGCTGTTTTTACTTTTTTAATGAATCACCAGAAGTTGTAAAATGTTTAAAGCCAATAATTGCTTACAGGGCTGCTGGAAGTGAGCATTCAGTACAAGACTAGGCCAGTGAGGAGTAGAGCTCTGAAGAGTGGCTCTGCAGCGCCCCCGGTGGTCAGTCTGGTTGTGGAGGTGCACAGAGCTGCCGGACTGCAGGCTGCAGCGCGGTGCGTTACTCTCCCTTCCCTCTCCGTCCTCTCCCTCACAATATTCCATGCCAGCTTCATTTTACAGAACAAATGTATGCACAGCATACCCCCAAAAAAGTGGGGTATATATAGGTATATATATATATATATACACACAATCAATACACCTTTATAACACTTTGGATTATTTGCATAGTTTACTTTTTGTACTGTACTGTTGTGTTGTATAGTTTTTATTCTGTAGTTTTTGCTGCTCTTGTCTTTGCTCTGTCCACTTTCTGCTGTAGACAGAACGAAGGTAATAAAGGTTTATCTTCAAATCATAAAACACTTCTATCCTCTCTTAATTACAAACAAAGGTTCCTATTGAAATTCACCCTAGTTTTAACACATCTAGGGATTAAAAGACATATATGTTCATAAAGTTCATGGTGACGTTCTGGTGTAGACTCCTGACCTTTTCTTTTTCTCCACACAGGACTGCAGCACTGCAGTACTACTCAGAGGTTGGAGTCAACTCCTTTGTCACTCTGCAGCTGTCCTTGCTGTCGGAGAGGGAGAGCAGGAGTACGCGTGTGGCTGCCAAGAGCTTCTGCCCGGAGTTTGACCATCACGCCGAGTTCTGCCTTCAGCAGCGGGTGCAGCGGGACTCGGGCGAGAGCCTCAGCCTGGCTGAGCTGCTGCAGGATGCCAAAGCCGTCTTTACCGTGTACAACAGAGACACACGGAAAGGTGAGGATGGTAACAGCAAGTGCAGGAGGTCCTCGAGTTACAACAAAGATCCGTTCCTTCAACAGTGATGTAACCCAAAGTCGAAACACACCCTAGTCTAAGTCCCTTCTCGATCCTATTCACAGCTGTAAAATCATAAAAACACAACTAAGCCTCAAAAAAGGGAAGCGTTTCTGCGTATTCTTCCACCGCACACAACTAAACTAGTTCACCCACGTAGTCCGTAAGTACGAGGATAACAGTGTAAACCGAGTGAACATTGTAAACTCGAGGACCCCCTGTACTGTTACACAGCCGTAGTAGGTCATTTTGTGCAGTTGTCGTGCCTTAAGACAATTGAATGCAGCTGAACACTCATCACAGCTTTGCTGCTGTTCACTGCAGTCAGAAAACATTATTGATCCCAGAGGAAACTGCGTAAGCAATGACTGCACAGTCAAGAGGAATATAAAAATAAAACCTAAATAAACTTGAAATAAAAATCTGTAGAAAAACCTTAATATGAAAATACACTATGCTGTATACAGAAGTGCTGCTGGGTATAACTTGTAATGTTTGTAGAAACAAGTGTCTTTAGTGTTCAAAAGACAAATCATTATACAAATCAAAGGATTTGTGACAAAATGCATCCATATTAAAACAGAAATACCTAAAACACTTAAAAAATGTAAATAGAAAGTATAATAATATAACAAATAATGAAATGCAGTCTGGTATTTCTCCTGTGTCATTAGTACATTGCAATGCATATTATAGTCCTAATACAGAGCAATATATTAATCACATGATAACCATGCAGTGCACTAACTAACTGCCCAAGCCTGGTTTTCAAGCCGAGTTCACCTTTCTCTAAAAACATATTAAACTTTATTGCAGTTTACAACCAGTAGGTGGCACAATTTCTACATCTATATGTTTAAGCACAAGAAAATAGTGTGATTGTCCTTAAGCTTTATTTATTTTTTCCACTCGTTGCTTCTCCTCTGAGTATGGAATTTTGCCAATATTCCAGTGCTAAAATATCTGTTAATATCCGGTGTATTGCATGTGTATTCTGATTGGTTGATCGGGTGTATTAATCATTTAAAAGTTAGATTTTTGTGACAGAGACGCTGGGGAGAGAGAGTGGTGGCCACCAACTATTGGTTGCTGAGGTGCAGCAGAGCCAAAAAATAAAAAAAATCAGCTCCCCAAACATACATTTCAGAGATGGGGCCATGAGTCTGAGACTTGGACTCAAGCGGCTCTTAAGTCGCGCAAAGACTTGTGATCTGACTTTATACTTCCCTCAACGACTCGAGTCTTGACTCGGACTCAGATGCTGTGACTCGTGAGTCATAACTTGTAAGCAATATTGATTGCATGGAATTATTTATTTATTTCTCATACTCTTTCCAATGAAAAGAGTGCAAGATATATATTCGGCTAATAACGGTTTTCGAGGAGTCGTTGGAAAGATGTCACAAACTGTGGAGTTTCATATTTAGAGTGCGAGACATATTTTTCTTATTTAACATTTAGATTTAAGATAATTTAAGGCAAATCCTCCATGTTGGTGAGGGCATATCACAGCACACAGCCCCGCCCCCTGCTAAGTAACAGCCCATTGTAATCACGGGGCGTGGCCAATTAGTGTATCAACTAAACATTTAGAGCTGAACATTTACAGCTCAAAAATCCCACATTTAGAGTCGCCGTTTGTAAACACTGCCACTCAAAGACTTGAGACTTGACTTGGACTTGTGAAAAATTACTTGTGAACATCTCTGATACATACAAATAACTTTTGCAAAACTTCTGCTCAGACACGTTAGTACTGTAATAAGATTTTTGGAGAAAGAAATTCAACCATGTACAAATATTTACAAACAAGTTTGTCCCAGTAATGCTCTCTCTCTCTCACGCACACACACACACAATTATGATCAGGGCGTTTGATCGGGGGAGGGTTCCGTCGTTTTAAGTGATGTTTCTGCCCCTGCTTATACTGGGACAGATTATGTCATTAGATCAATTGTGTCCAAATAGTTGATTATAAAATTATAAAGTGCTTTAGTTTAAGAATGAGAGCTGGTTTTACAGCAGCTCTCTGCACAAACTCCAACATGTTGTGAGAGAGAAAATGGTCGAGCCCCCTTTAAAAACTGTCTGGAGAGATTGTCGGTGGCGTGACACATACGGATGCCGAGGACAGAAAAAAGTTTCACGTAATACTAATTTAACCATATATTCTGTGGTTTTCGGAAACTAACAGTACCTCTACATGTGAGACTCGCTCCTTTAAACAAATATCAGTTATTTTCTTTTTTATAGGAGTATCAAGATCTCCGGACAGTGTTTTGGGCTCGGTGAAGATTCCTCTAGCGGACCTCCTTCATAAAAGAACAGGTGACAAGTGAGATGTTTCAGAAATAGTGATGTGTTTATATTAAGACTCGTCGCAGTAGTAATATATATTGTTGTTACAGGCATTTCTGGCTGGTACGGTCTCTCTCCTCCTCTGAGCTCGTCGCCCTGGTGTGGAGTCGGCTCAGTCGGAGGCCTGGAGCTCTCTGTACACTTCGCCCATCATGCAGACCGAGAGCGTGTCCTCAGTTCAGCCCGGCTGTTGGGGTGGGAAGCTGGGAGAGATGCAGAAGAAGATGATGCAGAAGACGAAGGAGACTGTTCAGAGACAATGCATTTGATGGCTTTATCAGTCTCCATACCCAGAGCCTGGCTTCCTGTCCATTGCCTCCTGCTACCAGGCCACAGTGAGCTCCAGCGATCTACTTACTGTTACTACAGATACAGGCTGTATGACCAGGAGGCCTTTTGCTCTGAACTGAGACACCCAGCCCATGGGAAGGGCGAAGAGGACTCAGGTAGGAGTCGTGTCATATTGACAGAAATCGTATCACAATAAATATATAGATATAAGAGATATAGATAGATAGATAGATAGATGCTTTATTGTCATTTTGTCAGTACAGTGAGATGATGTTTGGGCCTAGCCCACAGGTGCACACATTAAAGATTTAGAAATATAAAAGTATAGTACCTTTTAAATTACAGAAGTCATAGGTTTTGAATAGGGTTAAATACAGTTAGAGATACATTATGTGCCTACTTGTGTGTACGTGTACGTGTACGTGTACGTGTACGTGTGTGTGTGTACGTGTGTGTACGTACAGTGTGCAAGTGGGACATGCCAAATTAGGACAGCAATGTAAACATGTTCTTGATTGAGGAACGGAGTGCCATAATCATATTGGTAAAAATACCTCCAATGTTTCTTACTAATATTAATAAACTGTATTGTGCCGGTCTAGACTCGGACCTGGCCACAGTGGTATTTTTAGGTAGCCAGACCATCAAGCTGAGGAGGAGTAAGCCCCTGAGCTGGTATCTGAGGGAGGAGAGGTTGGAGGTGCAGCTCTGGGTCACCTTCGGGAAGAAGAAGAGCATGAGACCTCAGGACTCTGACCGTCTGGTGGGATCTGCCTTCTTGGATCTTTCAGCACTGGCAAGGGATTCAAAGCACAAACATACAATAAGTGGTACTTTTTAATTGTTTATTTCTCATTAAATGCATTTGGTCATTCTGCAGTGGTTTTCTTGGACATATTTGAATATTAGGCCTCTCCTCCTATGCAGCGTAACCTACAGTACTTGCTGTATATTTGAACCCTTGCCCAAGAGGCTCCTAAGCACTTTTGGATCTGGAGTAGTTTTACCATTGTAAGCTCTTGGACTTCCTATCGGGTATTTTAAGCCACCGCTCTCAATTCAGTAACACTACAGCTCATGTCTATTTCTAGGTTGTGTTATTACATTATTAAGACAGTTTTAAAACTTGTTTGAAGTACAGTAGATAGCTTGAACTTAAATCAGGGATGTTAAATGTTTTTTTCACTGTTTCAACAATAAAATAGAAAGTTACAGTGTTAGACAAACTTTTTAAACAAAATTGATTGCCAGACGAAATTTGATTGCAGTCTGTGTGGCACCCCTGCCTTAAATCATTACTTTGAGAATGTAAAAACAATTATAAACATACATTACCTTCTCAGATAAATGTATACGTACCTCCCCAAATAAATGCTGCATTAAATTAAGCAGGTGTACCAGTGGCATTGCTACACAGAATCTATTCTATGTTTGGGTGTGTTATCCGCCATGCTGTCCAGTCACTTATTCGGTGATCATTGGAAAACACTGGAGAATACTGGCAGTAATGTAATGTTTCTGTGTTCTGTGTAGGTGTATACCCTCTTTTTAAGCGTTCTGCTGCTGATCTGGGTGGAGCCGCACTGAGAGTCCACATCACTGTCACCTCAGATTTACCTCCGCCCGCAGTACAAGTTCTTAATGAGGAGGAGGAGGAGCAACTGACCAGTCCAGGAGAGGAAGAAGAAGACAGAGTGGTCTCGTCCAGACAGTCCCGTAATCCAAAATGGTCTCGCATCTCCAGCAGACAGCACACCAGATCAGCCGTGAGTTCAGAGGTGGTCCCACCGTCCCGCAGAACAGAACTCACAGATAATGAGACCTTCACAGTCACCGTCAGTGTGGAGAGAGCCATGCACCTCAGTCTGAAAGGTAAGATACTTCCCACAGCCGTTATTGGCCTGTTGTGCAGTTTGTCCTGCATTGGTGTAGGTAGCTGGTGGAGTAGTGGTTAGGGAGTTGCCCCCGCAATTAGAAGGTCATGGGTTTGAATCCCAGGACTGCTAGGGCACTACTGAGGTACCCTTGAGTAAGGTACCGTCCCCATACACTGCTCCCCAGGTGTTATGTTAAATTGGTTAAATGCAGAGAGAGAATTTCGTGCTGTTCACACTGTGTGCTCTGGTGTGTTCATATGTGACAAATGATCACTTTACACTTTACATTATGATTTAAGTTTAAGTCAACCGGAACTAGGGGCAAGTGCTGTCAAATTCTTACATCAGTATAAATGTGCTTTAAAAATGAACGTCTTGACGTCCGTATTTAGATTAACAAACTCCAACATGACACCTGTAAACGTTTAAAAAAACTACAAGTAGTCATGGGTTGAGAAATAAAGTTACAGTCAATCAATATTTTTGCTTGTCATCTGTCTAGATTGTGGATCAGCAAATGTACTTGTCGACGTAGGCTGCTGTAGTCAAATAGACTATATAAGAATCAACATTAATTTACACTGTAAACTAATAAATAAAATGTTATTTATTTATTTATTTATAATCAACATAGACATGTTATTTACAAATAATACTAATGTGATTTCCTGATTTTTATTTTTTACATTCTGTCTCTCACAGTGGGAATGCACCTACCATGTTAATTTCAGACCCCTCCATGAATTCTAAGTGGGAGAACAGAACTTGCAAAATTGCAGGGTGTTCAGATACTTATGTTCCTCACTGTGTATACATATTCCTCACTGTGTGCATGTATGTATACATTTTACAATGCACTTAATGCAATAAACTTAAATATGTATGTATGTACACAATAACTATATGTATGTGTATATATGTACTGAGTGGATAAATAAATATAAGAACACTGTGGGTATACACGCGCACGCACGCACACCCAGACAGGTACACAATGGAGTGACAGGCATTACAGTATTCTTCTTACAGTTGTAATGCACCCGAGCAATTGCACATTTTAAGTTGCACATTTTGCCCAATATGAAATGCGTTAAATGCAGAGAAAGAATTTCACTTTGTTCACACTGTGTGATGTGCTCTGTGTGCTGTGACTATAAGGGGAGATTTTACTTTTGTACATGAATAAATTCGTCTTGTTATAGTTAACTGTATATGACTGGTAGAGCTAGGTGGACCTCTGTTGTTAATGCTTGTCAGGCACCAGTTCTCCGTGCCCAAGATTGTAGTTTTTGTCTTTTTTTCCCTTTTAAACAGGATGTCCTCTGGCTGAACGCAGTGGTGCTCTCCCCAGCTGCTGTGTCTCTTACGCCACTGCTGATGCCTCTGGAACAGTGAGCACAGATGTGATGCAGGACAGTGACTGCCCTGTATGGGACCACCAGCAAGAATGCAGGTAAACTCTCTGCTCCAGTCTTCTACTCACACATTCAAGCATCCACACACTGGACTATTGAAATGGTTTTCTATGTGCTTCAGGCTGTCCAAGGAACTAATTGTGGATCCCCAGCAGTCTTTGGTGTTCAAAGTGTGGCACAAAGGAGGTACAATCTCTGTCCATGCAGTGCAAGTTTAATTCTGATAATTTTTTGTTCTATCAATCAGTCTTATTGATGAACTTGTTTTACTGTTTAACAGAAGTAGAACGGGTGATAGGCTTTGCCTCAGTGGACCTGTCCCCACTTCTGTCTGGCTTTCAGTCTGTGTGTGGCTGGTACAACATCACAGACTTCGGTGGACAGTGCCAGGGGCAGCTCAAAGTGGCCGTGTCTCCTCTGACTGGTGTACAGGAGCTCTGGGCCCAGAGGCAGGCGCTCTGCGAAAACACTCCCACTGACTCAAGTGTACGTCACTTATAAGCTCCAGTAAAAACAGAAGTAGCAGCATCTGTGCCAGCACTATAGGACATTTTTATAAACAGTAGTATAACATGCAGTATCAGAAGCCATTCTGGAAAGACCTTTTGACATTCAGTTTTTTACATTCTTTACCTCTCTAACTCCAGTGTACAAGTGAACAAATTTCCACCATACATGTCATAGCTGATCAGCTGGGGAAAACTGAATTTAATTTTAGGTTGAATCATTGTCTTAATGATTTTTACTGGGACACAGTATGGCCATAAGTATGTGGACATCCTTTCTATTTAGTAGGTTCAGCTATTTCAGGCATAATCAAGGCACAGTAACAGGATCTTGACTGTTTCTGTAACTAATGACTCCAAGACTGTCCCTGTAACTAATGACTGTAAGACTGTCTCTGTAACTAATGACTGTAAGACTGTCTCTGTAACTAATGACTGTAAGACTGTCCTGTAACTAATGACTGTAAGACTGTCCCTGTAACTAATGACTATAAGACTGTCTCTGTAACTAACGACATAGTCGCTCGATAAGAGTGTCAGCCATATGCCGCTTTACCCTTCAGAGTTTGATGGGGAAGGAAAGGGTCTGGGCTGTTTTTGATGCCCTGAGCTTTCTGCACACACAATGCAAGCTGCATATATATATGACTTTGATATGGAATATCTTACCTTGATCTCAACCTCATTCAACTCTGTAGGAACTCTGAGTACTGGCCAGGCCTTATTGCTCAACGGCACTTCCTGACCTCACTAATTCTCTTGTGTCTAAATTAGATCAAATCCCTGTTCTTCCTGTGCTCTAGTGCTGTGCCTTCTCAGCAGAGCACAGATTAACACAACAGCAAAGGAGATCCGACAACATAGTAATACCTATGGGTTTGGACTCAGATGTTCAGTAAGGACATATGGAGGTGCCGCTTGTGTGTCCACATGCTTAAGACCATCTAGTATGTTTAAAACAGCTTACAGTACAATAGAGGAGAGTTAGTGAAACAAACAGTATTTGCAGTTTTGAGTATATTTAGTGCTGCTAGCGGTGATGTAGTGTGTTTGTTTTGCAGTCTCTGTTTAGTGCCTTGCCACTGTGCTATCAAACCACAGCCATGTACGGCAGCTTCCCTAGCCATATAAGCCGGTTTCCTGAGCAGAGGATCAGCACTCCTCCTGAACACCTCGACAAACTGCTCTCTGACAGGTAAGAATGTCACAAGAATGTTACTGTTTGTCACATTTTCTCATTGTGTTTTATAGTCTGGTCTTGTTTTACATCTACATTTACATTTATGGCATTTAGCAGATGCTTTTATCCAAAGTGACTTCCATTCCCTAACTGCAGGGGGCAGTCTCCCTAGAGCAACTTAGGGTTAAGGGTCTTGATCAGGGACCAAGTGGTGGTGCTGAAGATAGGATTCGAACCCATTACCTCTTGGTCCGGAGTCAAGGATAACCCACTGAGCTAGACATGTCAAACTCAAGCCTGTGACCCACAAGATAATTTCGTATTGAAAAAGATTTTTTCAGGTTTTCAGGTTCATGTCATGTTTGATGTAAAACCATTGTCTCATTGTGTCTTGTAGTCTGGTCATATCCAACCCACGAGATAATGTCATGTATCTGCTATTAAAGTCCTGCCGATAAATCGCACTCACCAATCACACTACAAATCCCACAAATACTATAGGGCGGGAGGCAGAGTGCCTGTTTGTTGACATTGAAGTCAAACCTGTGCTTTGTTTGCAGAGCTAATTTGGCTGTCATTATAAGACGGTACTAGAAGATGAAACAGTACTAAAACCTGGACTTGCAGCAGCTACAGAAAGTAGAAGAGTTTAAAAGAGTCTGATGTTCCAACAGAATATGTTCACAAAAGCAAAATCCCAAAGTGAAGCTGCTGTGAAAGCTATTTTTATAGTGGCAGAGATAGATCTTCCTGGCCATTTACAGAGGGGGAGTTTTTGAAGCGCTCCCCCTCAGTTTTTTAAATTTTGGCCCCTTCTCTGAGTTTGACACCCATGTTTTAATAGAATAGTTCTATGAAGTTGAATAAATAGTGATACTGATAGCTAACATTGCTGTTTAGCATTTGTAAGCCCCTTCAGCATCAGTAATTGTGTTCCATTTAAAGGAACAATTTATCCCAGTGTTTTCCAGTCCTGAACCTTTGCACTGAACATTTTAGTGTTTTCCTTGTTTCGCCAGACCTGGTTCAACAAATCCACTAATTAACGAGCCTTTTCTGTGTTGAGTCACAAAACACTAAAATGTTCAAAGTAGTTCCAGGACCAGCACTGGGATTTGGTTACATAAATGAAAGTTAATGTAGTTACATTTACATTTACAATATTTGACAGACACTCTTATCCAGAGTGATACACATCAGTGCTTAAGTCTACGTCTGTTCTTCATACCTGTAAAGCTAAACTCAAATCAACACCTGCTTTTAACAGAGTTACTGCCAGCTAAGATACACACATTAACAAACTCTGCCAAAAGAAAAGGTCAAAGGATCATACCGTAAACTCTCACCTTAACAGGGATCAGCAGTCGCGTTTCAGTCCATCACAGTATTTTTCTGAGAACCAAACTAATTATTGTTCGCTGAAACCCCCAAACTAACACAAAAACTGCAAATATCCTCTGGTACTGTAGAAGAAAGCGCGCCTTGGAACGGTGAAATACCGCTGTACTCAGAGGTGGGAAGTTTGAAAGTAGCCAATCCAAAAGTGTTATTTATTTCTCCTTGCTGCTGATTGTCTGCTGCCCTTTGACACATATCCCCTGTGGAGCGTCTTAAGTGTTCTTATGTTTTTTGTTTTGTATCTTAAAGCCTGTATTTTTATTACTGTAAATTAAATTAATTTTATTACTGTATTTACCTGCTTCTACCAAAGAAAACGCGCTACTGTCCAGTCTATACAGGGGTAACATCGGGTAATGAGTTTTAAATAAAAATTATAGTGTTTCTGGGAGCATATTTAGGGTTTAGACTACACAAATAGACCATTTTAGTTGTTTTTGTTTTTTTACCACATGACCACATGATTTTTCACTATACATGGGTGCTCTTGGAACATAACCCTTGCAATAAGCAGGGGTTTACTGTACACAGTTAACAAAAGCATGGACAAGAGTGAAGAGCCCAAAGTCACCCCCAACCCCCCTACACATATAGGAAATATAAGTGCAATAAGTGTGAGGACTTGTCAGTTGTCCAGGTGATGCTTCACTATTCAAATTCACTAATTTGCTTTGTTTTGTGAGGTCTGGCCTGACTGATGGCCATGATGAGCACATGGACAACGTTCGCCGGTTCCATCAAGCTTTAAAGGAGGCTGAGAGTGTGCCACTGTCCTCCTGTGCTGGGGATGCCGCCCATCCATCCAGCTCCGCCCTCTTCTCAGCCCTCAGGTAATAAGTCCTGCTTTTGGTTACTGAGGTACAACTCATTCTGCTTAAAGAAATCAGTAATTGTATGAGATTGTCTGATGGATTTTGAGGCTAATATTCTTTAGAAGTAATGGAAGTTTATAATCTAACAGTTATCACTGTGAAACTGAATGTGTAAATCAGTGTTGGGTCTCAAATAGACTTGGTTTTTGACACTGTATGACATTAAAAGTGAATTAAGGTTTGCAAAACATTTAGGCTTCAAAGCTGCTGCTTCTACAGTTTTAGCTGTGCAGCATACAGAGACGGGGAAAAAGAAACCTTGTTGCTTTTTTGTTTGTAGTAATCAGTCAGACATATCAAAAAGTAAAGTGACCATTTGTTAGATGTGAACATACAGCACAGTGTGAACAGCATGATATTCTTTCTCTGCATTTAACACATTTAAATCATTTAACCCATTTATATCATTCACCAAGTGAAGGACCAGGGAGCCAAGAACACAGTGCCCGGGGAGCAGTGTGTGGGGAAAGTATCTTACTTGAGTACCTCATTTGTGCCACTAGCAATCCTGAGATTTGAACCCACAACCTTCTGATTGTAGGGGCAACTGCCTAACCGCTAGGCCACAAGCTACCCTAAAAATGAATGTAGCCATAGATAATCGACATCTAAGTCAGTATGTTGGTCCTTCGCCAAGCTTCCTGATCTTCTAACATTCTTTATTAGTGCGCTAATTGTTTAAATAGGCATCTAGGCCCAGAAAATTTTGCCTAAACCTGGACCAAAATGTAACTTCAGTGGTGAATTACCAGTTCCTCTGCAGTTTGGCCCAAGACGAGGCTTAGTCCAGGAAACCTACTCCTTGCCCAGCTAATTTAAAATTAAGGGAGCATTTTATGGAAGCCTAAATGTTCCTCCCTGATTTTAAAATGAAATTGTTTGACGCACTATATTAACAATGTTGCAATTGCAAAACGGACAGTGTTGAAAGAAATTCAGTGTTCGGGAGAAAACTGAAGCAGCCTCTGAGTTCAGAAATCACGGCTTTATTGGAACTGGTCCAACCTCGCCGGGCAGGCTCTGCAGAGCGGCCCCCAACTGTTTTTGGACAAAGCTTTAATACCCCACTCTCTTGTACATGCCCCTTACTCAAATGTCCTGGTTACAATCTCACATCTGGCTTTAGTTAGGGGCTCCCCTTACTCGGGGAGGGGTCTCCCCCTTTCAGGAATCCATGGTATCTCCTGTATCAGACGCCCCTCGCCCTATCCTCAGCCTGCATGCGGACATTTTCACACAGACATGTCAGCCTTCATGCAGGGATTAACTAGCAATGTACTAATTATTATACAGGTATCAAAAGTTTTTCCACTACAACAGTCACTCCCCAGTCAACAGAGGCCATATATGGAACCTAAGATGTAAACATGTTTACATATATCATTTTATTCACTGTACTGCAGTTTAACTCCAAACATTAATTCTGGACTGCTACTTGACAAAAACAAAACAGAGATCATTTACAGACAAAAACAAAACAGAGATCATTTACAGACAAAAACAAAACAGAGATCATTTACATACGAGGCCTTGAGAGGAAAAATGGACCATGTCCACTTTTTGGGCGGGCAGGTCTTTCAACGTCAGTACCATCTAAGCACTAGATATTTTGCAGGGAATTAATGAACAAGTCTATGTGTAATTCAAGAATAATCGCTAGATGGCAGCAATGTTCTTCCTCGCAATTGATTTGCAGCGCAACTCAGATTTTCACTGGCTGATTTTTTAAAACAATAGAAACTGCACTTGGTCCGCTCTTCCCCTAAAGGCCTTGTATATCAGTCTTAATAGTGCAGTAATTAAAACATCTTGTTTAAATATAAGGCAATGTTAATTTTAATTATTTTCAATGGTTTTGGTGCATAAAACACAAACATCATAAGCACGCCTCAGATGAAGTGCTGGCCCTTTAATATCAATTGGAGAGTTGTGAAACAGTTCCTGAACATAAATGTATGTCATACTGAAAATAGTAAAAACAGCTACTTAATATAAATCAGTCTCAAGTGTATATTTATCAGATGAGCAGTTATTTTGATTCACTACTGTCTGTTCTTAACTTAAAAACTAAAGAAGTGAACTTCATACACTGAATATGTCTTGACTTGGGCTTGAAGGTAAAATAGTTTCTTTAGTGTGTAAATGATGGTTGAAGACTGAAGGTGGACATGCTGATGAAGAATCTGACATTCTGAATTGTGTGCTCTTTTAGGAAAAACCTCAGTGAACTGGATGATATCCAGAAGTATTTCAGTCACAAGTTCTCCTCGTCAGTGATTGTCGCGGGGGAGCAGGGTGGAGTCTCCAGGCAGAAGGATCACACAGACCCTCCAGAGCCACTCCTTAAATCCAATCAAGCTGAGGGAGATGTTGACATCATTATTAAAGGTATTAAAGACATAAAATTGGCTTTTGTAAATGTTAATTGGTCACATTATTTAATAATATGGTTGTGTAGATTGTTCAGATCTCCATACCATACCGTTCTCTCAGATCATCTGCCTCCGTCACTTTTTGCCTATGGAACTATTTTCATGATATCGGCAACAGCGATTCGTTTTCTACCTTAAAATCCTGTCTTTTTAAACTTGCGTATTCTGTTTGAACCTTGTTCTATAATCAGTGCACTCTATTATGTAATCATTGTTATATTTTATTATTTTACATATTGTTATGGTGTTTGTTTATTGTTTCCATGTTCTTGTAAGGCGTCCTTGAGTACCTTTGAAAGTTGCCTATAAATAAAATGCATTATTTTTATTAAGGTCGAAGTGATGATCAGACTGAAGCAGCATCTTTAAACACTTGGCCACACCCTTCCACGCCTACTGAGAGGGACGGGTACGTTTTCTCTGACGTGGATCGTGCGGAGTCTGAGAGCTGCAACTCAGAGGTTGGCTCTGAGACAGAGAGAAGACTAAAGGACGGCTCCCACCACAGCTCTCCTGCTTCAGACGAACCCGATCATCTGCCCATTGCTGAGGATGATGAAGACGTATACCAGGTGGTTCAGGTACTGCTGCCGCTGATGATTGATTGATTGATTGATTGATTGATTGATTGATTGATTGATTGATTGATTGATTGATTGATTGATTGATTGATTTACTTATTTATTTATTTAAACTGTAGCATGATACAGTGGAGGAAATAAGTATTTGACCCCTTGCGGATTTTGTAAGTTTGTCCAATGACAAAGAAATGAAAAGTCTCAGAACAGTA
>JBBJLR010138967.1:0-32500 GCA_037577145.1 Brachypetersius gabonensis | reverse complement strand
CTGGAGTTGGCGTAGTTCAGTCTGGGGTGGGTGTAGTTCAGTCTAGAGTCGGCGTAGTTCAGTCTGGAGTGGGTGTAGTTCAGTCTGGGGTCAGCCTGGTTCAGTCTGGGGTCGGTGTAGTTCTGTCTGGAGTGGGTGTAGTTCAGTCTGGGGTCGGCGTAGTTCAGTCTGGGGTGGGTGTAGTTCAGTCTTGAGTCGGTGAAGTTCAGTTTGGGGAGGGTGTAGTTCAGTTTAGGGTGGTTGCAGTCCAGTCTGGGGAGGGTGTAGTTCAGTCTGGGGTGGGTGTAGTTCAGTCTGGGATGGGTGTAGTTCAGTCTGGGATGGGTGTAGTTCGTTCTGGAGTCGGTATAGTTCAGTCTGGGGTGGATGTAGTTCAGTCTGGGGTGGGTGTAGTTCAGTCTGGAGTCGGTATAGTTCAGTCTGGAGTCGGTATAGTTCAGTCTGGAGTCTGTATAGTTCAGTCTGGGGTGGGTGTAGTTCAGTCTGGGGTGGGTGTAGTTCAGTCTGGGGTGGGTGTACTTCAGTTTGGGGTGGGTGTAGTTCAGTCTGGGGTGGGTGTAGTTCAGTCTGGCGTGGGTGTAGTTCTGAGGGGTTCTGTGGGTTCCGGATGGTTCCGGGTAGATCTGGGGAGTGTTGGTTAGTGTTGGTTAGTGTGCCTCTGGACTGGGAGTGCTGGGTGGAGCTCTGAGGGGTTCCATACCGGCCGGACCTCCCCGGTGGTGTTGGTGTACTGGCGCGCCAGTCCGAAGTCCAGCATGTAGCACTTCCTGCAGGTGGATGGCAGCCGGCCCATCGCAAAGTTAGACTGAGAAGACAAGAAAAGACAAACGGTATTAGTCCCACAGGGGGGACCTGCAGAGTCACCGCAGAACCTGGACAGAACACATGAATGTATACATATACTGTATGTATATTTAAATACATCCATCCATATATACATGCAAGATACTTTTCTTTTCCCACATGAGTCAGTTCGTGTCAGTCGTACTCTTTAACCAATCAGATGTGACCTCGCCATTTCAACCAATCATAATCCGCCAGAAGCGCAGCCTAAATCCTGTTTACATGAAATAAACCTGCTCCTGAGCAGGTTTAAGCTTATGGACCTGTTGCTATGTAAGCAAGTCCGAGATGCGCGTCGAGGAACAAAACAATCCAAGATCAGGACAAATACACAACAATCAAATCCAGCTAACTGAGTTAGCGACGTACAAAGAATGGACCCCAGGTAAATAAACACTAATATAAACACACACCAGGGAGGTATTCCACAAAACTGGTTTAAGGGAAAGTCTGGCTTACTTCGAAAAATTGCACTTAGTTAAGTGGGAGTCCCATTTCATCAACGTGGTTTAAATGAGTCCCCACTGTAGTTCCATGGTAACTTGGACAGGAGAACAAGTCTGGTCCAGACCAGGTTAAAGTTCTCGCTTAGTCTACATTTACATTTACATTTATGGCATTTATCAGACGCTTTTATCCAAAGTGACTTCCATTCCCTAACTACAGGGGGCAGTCTCCCTGGAGCAACTTGAGGTTAAGGGTCTTGCTCAGGAACCCAGTGGTGTGAAGGTAGGATTTGAACCCATGACCTCTTGGCCTAGAGGCAAGTATCCTTAGTATATCTTAAATGTGTCAGTTCATCTCGAATATATCAAGCGACATATGGACCCCAGATAAATAAACACTAGAATAAACACGCACCTGTGTGTGTGTGTGTGTGAGAGAGTGTGTGTGAGAGAGAGTGTGTGTGTTTGTGAGAGAGAGAGAGTGTGTGTGTGTGAGAGAGTGTGTGTTGAAAGCGTGTGTGTGAGAGTGTGTGTGTGTGAGAGAGTGTGTGTGTGTGTGTGAGAGTGTGTGTATGTGTGTGTATGTGTGTGAGTGTGTGTGTGTGTGAGTGTGTGTGTGTGTGTGAGTGTGTGTGTGTGTGTGTGTGTTGGGGGTTGGCTGGAAGTAAAGCTCAGTGTCTGCAGCTGTCCTCAGCTGTGGCTGGCATGGAGTCGTCATGGCAACAGAGCCACTTTAACTGTGTCCGTGAGGAAAGTTACTGCCTCTGTAATTGATGACTGTATGGACGGCCAGTAAATACAGAACCGGAGTAAAACTGAGGGCTGGACTCTCGCTGCCCATATTATTACACACCCCTGTTTTGCACTTTACTCACTGGACACTAGAGGTCACTTCATATGTCACAGGTTGACCTTTTCATGGTATGAAACCCTAGTAAAAATCTGAAACAGAATCCTGGCTATTTAGAAATATGACATGGTGGAGACAAAAAAAGTAAATTGTAATGAAGACGTACTGTAAAAACAAATAGAATCATTATGCCTTCCCTGAATTAGCCCAGATCTCAATTCTAGCATCTCTGGGACATTCTGGAGACACTAAGTCCAGTCCATGGAGGCTTCATACCTTAAAAGAGGTAAAGGATATGCTGCAGGTGCAGAAACCACAGCACCTTGTGGAATCTTGTGGAATCCATGCCTTGATGGGCCAGAGCTGTCTTGGGGCCACGCAGGGGATCTGCACAATATTAGTCAGTTTGGCTGATCAGTGAACCAGAAGAGACCACAGAGAAAAAAGCCTGACTGGACAAATTTCATGATGATGCTACTGAATAAAAATGATAGATCTTCTCAGTTCCTGGAAATCAATCAGGGCCAGAGGGTTCGCCTCTGGAAACATCAGGATAAGACTGAAGCCATAGAGCAGCATCTATAATATCCAGCCATTCTTTAGCAGGAAAAACCTTTAGGCATGAAAATCAGCCTCATTCATGAATAATTGGGATTCTGGCATTAACAGCCTGTTCTCATGTCTGTGTCACACTCAGCTGCCATGACATGTTTTGCTCCTCTTGTTCATGCAGGAGCTCAGCATGCCAGTCTCTCATTGAATGAACCCTGAAGGAGCCCCTCCCTCTGCGGGTTTTCCCCTCCCAAAAAGTTCCAGAGAAATTTAAGACCCATAACTTCAGGCATTTTTGTTCCTTATGTTCATTTGTGTGCGACTCCATGTTTAAAACCCCAGTAGTGCTTATTATTATTATTATTATTATTATTATTACATATTTTTAAAATTACAGTAACTTTGGTTCTACATGACACAGGAACACCAAACAAAGCTCAGCACAAACTGAGGGAACTTCCATATAAATTGCTTAAATGACAAGTTACCGTTTGTTGCACTTCCAGCTCAGATCTGTATTGTTCGTGTTCTAAAGGTTAACTTTTCAGTATTAGCCACTCAGTACTGGGCCTGAAATTATTCATATATATGCTGGGAAGGCCAGGGCAGGAGCCACAGAGGAGCACATAAGAATCTTACTGACCTCATCAAAAATCTAAAGGCGCTTTTCCATAAGAGTACAGGATCATCCCTTTACCTTAAATCTGCAATGGCACGCTTTAATGTTCCAGTGTGTCTCAGCCCGGTAACAGACGTCCCAAATCCCCGTACATGGAGCTGAACTGGTCAAAGCTTTTTCTGTCAGAGCCGCATTTGTTATTGTGGTCTTTTGTTATTAATAGTCTTACTTTAGTTTTTTTCTCTACATTGTTTTGCCGTGTGATGAAAATCGGCGATGACCTGGTACACATTCGCTCGTCTCACAGCATTAAAAGCTCCCACAAAAATGTATCTTCAGCCCAAATAGACAGTAGTGCTTTAACTTCGTCTACTTCCCATTTGCTACTTTGTGTGTGTTGTTTTGTTTTAACAGTAAAAAAATGGCCTCTTTTCAAGTCCATCTGTTGTCATGACAACATTTTGACCAATCGAAATGCAGTGATGGGTATGGCTCGGAAACAAATACATTTGTTCAAGGTGCGCCGCGGCTCCTTGTGCCAATAAACCACATGGGACGTGTCCAGTACAACACACCCCCTGTGGAGGGGCTAGCTGAAGAGATATAGAGGGGTGGGCTTATATTCTACAGCAGAACCGGCAGTGCCAGAAAGATTAAAGCTACATCCTTCAGTACAGCAACATAAACCCTGTCTAAGACGCAAGCCGGCATCGTTAATAAAACAGTAAAAGACCTGAAATGATGGATAGCATGTTTGATCTCTCTCACTTTGCTCACTTTTTCTCTCAAGGCTTAGTCACACTTGAGTTTGCACATTCATTTCAAAGCTCAGGCGGTCATTTCAGACACCAGTGCTGAAGAGGACTGATCTGGGAACAGTTTCTTCTGTATTTATAATGTATTTATAATTTATACAACATTCCTATTCCTGGGTTGGTTTCAGAAAACAGACCCTGTTGTGTAAAAACAACGAGATTTAGTTCCTTGTTACAGCTTACAGTAAGTCATACTGTGTCCTAAACTGCATCCACAAGTCTCCTCTGATTTTTGAATGGCTGGATGTGATTTATGCGGGTCCAGGTAAGTTTTGGGTTGTATTCACCGAAAAGATTTGGTTAGACTATTGACTTCTCGTGTTAGAGACTGTCCTGGCTGATCAAACATAACTAGGGTCAATTTAACGTTGTTTTGGCAAAATATAATACACTTATTTATGTTAATAATCAAGTCTCCCACTAAAGGTGGGAGAAAATTGATACATTGTAGCACTATAATATTTTTCTACAATATTGCTATTCATTTATTTCATATCATTGTAGACATTTTAAATGTATTTAATAGTCTTTCATGCAGGTATGTACTATGATAACACTGCTTCTCAAGTCTTCAAGGTGGCGCAAGGGGTCCTCGTTCTTCTCTTGTAATTGTATTGAAATCAGAAACATGGCAGCAGACGTTAGCCGATAGCAACAAGAATGAGATGGCAGCAGAGAGTCTTCCCATATGCTGGAAAATCGCAATAATATTATATCGTTGGCCCAGTATCGTAATAGTATCATATTGTCACCTCTGTGGGATCTGTTGTTTAGTTTTTTTGTTTTAACAGTAAAAAAAATGGCCTCTTTTCAAGTCCATCTGTTGTCATGACAACATTTTCACCAATCGAAATGCAGTGATGGGTATGGCTCGGGAACAAATACAATTGTTCCCAAGCCATAAGGTGCGGTGTTAAAGTGTAAAGACATTAAAGTGTTCTGGGAGCATATTTGGGGGCATATTTAGGGTTTACATCATAAAAAGAGACATTTTAGGCATTTTTTACCAAAACACAACAACACGGTTTTTCACTATACGCGGGTGCTCTTGGAACATAACCCCCGTGAAAAGCGGGCATTAGTGTATTACACTTTTTGAAGCAAAGATTAGGTCAGAAAAGTTCCACAACAATAGCCGAATTTCCAGAAAACTTAAATTATTATCATTATTATGTGCAATATCGCTACTTATGTCACCACTTTTGCAATAGTATTATGTGCAGTATTACTACCTATGCCACTATTGCATGCAAAAATTAATTAGTAAACTACTTCAGCAGTGATTTTATTGACTTATCTGTAGTATTTATATCCACCTCTGTCATGGATCACAGCATTTTGTTTTATTTTGACTTTATATTGTATATTATTGTTGTTTTTTGCATTGTCTCTGTGTGTCTGTGCAGTTACTGCACTAGTAGTGTTCTAAGAGATCAATAAGGTTTTCTGATTCTGATTCAGTGTAACTGAAAGAATTGCTCACTGCAGGTGGACTCCGCCTCGTCAGATCCATCCGGACACTCGGGTTCTCCGTCACAGCGCCAGCGGCCAGGCACACACTGGCCGTTCTGACAGGCGAACTCTGACGGCGCGCACGTCTTCCTCACTAGACAGAAAACACAACAGAAAGAACTGTGAGGTCACTTTCACAGAGTTCACAGCCTCGGGGTTCATACTTGCGTCCTAAAAACAATGAGCTTCGCATTTAGAAAACCAAGGTTTTCTATTAATGTGTCCCTTTAGCAGCGCAAGGATGCCTTCAGAACCTGGACTGCCTGGATAATGAGGGTAGGAAGTGCAACCAGCGTTCATCCAAATTGCAGATGTTTCACATCTGGTGGTTCTCAGTGCTCAGAAAGAACCACGATCACAATAACAAACAATTACAGGCGTCATTTTTGGTCACAGTCAGGTTCCTCTGTTCTGCTCAGCTATTCAACTGGACTCTCACACTGTAACACAGACAAAAGGAGCTCAAGAGGAACTGCGTCATCATCATCATCATCATCATAAGTGTGTGCAAAATGGCCAAGTCTTTAAAATAAAAATCACAATCTTTTTTTTACATTCTTCATCATATTCACAATTTATCATTTCATATTACCTGAACAATATCATTATGTCAATGTTTAATGCCCATCTCTATAAGAGCTTTTATTTAACCTGTTCCTTCCTGTCTTTATTCATTTATTTTTATGTATAATCTAAATATTTCATTCTTTTATACCTTTTTAGTAACTCCTACTAACTCATATATAACACAGATTTAGGCCAAAACATATCAGGTTTAGAATTATTTGTTTTTTGAGAATGCCATTTTTTTTTCTTGGCAGCCAGTTCATGTCTGGAATCCATAACAGGGACCAAAGTTATACAGTAGACCTGTCAGAGACTGTAGAGCAACAGGGCAAGCAGGTTTTGGATCGTTCTAGTTATGCCGTTGATTGGGAAGCTGTAGTGTGAGCAGGTATCAGCACTCTTTACTGTAGGAGGCTCTGTAAAATTGATACACACAAACTTTAATTTGGGTAAATGTTGATTACAGCTTCCAATGAAACATACAGGGGATTTTACAGGCTTCATATGTCTGAGTTTAATCTATAACCGATATACACAATTGATAGTAACAATCCTATAAATGTAAAATAAGTGCTTGGTGGACAATTAATTGCATAATATAGAGGTTATAGTGTGATTCTATCAGTGCAGATAAAATACATTTATGATGATATAAACTGAGACCAAAGTTGAAGGTCTGGAATTTAGAAAAAGTGTTCACTTTTGCTTACCTGCTACATTTTAAGTGTTTGTGAAGAGTCCCAGAGTGGGCAGCTATCAGAAAACCTTACATAATTCTCCTGAGGCCTGTCAGCTAATGTGAAGGATGGTGAATCCAGTGGTGCCCTGCTCTGTGCTTCCAGCACGCAGCTTTATGTGGATGGATGGTTTCAGTGCCCAACCGAGAGAGGTGGGTAATCTGGAGGAGTCGCCCACCTCCCTTCCACTGCAGGCCCCACTTCCACTGAGATTGTGTTGCCAGTGGAAATATTAGATCATCGGTTCATCTATGGCCTCTCTCCGCTGCGGTAAACACTCTTTTTTTCAGCGAGCCAGCCGAACTGTAATTGTATCAGACACCTCGCAGAAATGTCTCTTCTCTGCTCTCTGAAGCCCGGTGCTGTTTATTAGTAGGGTATAGCGAAACAATGTAACAGGAGTTGATCCAAGTTTAATCAGGAGAAATGTGGGGTGAAGAACTCGACACTGTCTGTTATTGAAGTGCATGCGGCACTAGCAGAGAAGGTAAAGACTGTGGAACATTGCTTAGGAAAAGGGCACCTTCTCTTACATCGGGTTCAGTTGCGTTTAATTGAATTCAGACTCGTTTACATAGTCCTTCTTTCCAAAAATGGGGCTCCTTAATGAGCATCACTAAGAGCAACAGTGGCAGGCTGTCCTCTCTAAGAACAGACTCCAGAGGAGAAACTCTCTGAAAGCATGATAAAGGAGGAACCAAGACTCCAAAGGAGATCTGACAATGTGAGAAAGAACACTGAAAGGAACCAAGACTCTATCACAACAAAAGGAAGAACCACTGAACCAGAAGGAGAACTACTCTGAGATCATGGAGATGAAACAACATGAGAAACCAAGACTTGAAAGGAGAGACAAAGGAGAAACTGTCTAAGGTCATGGAGAAGAACCAAGACAGCATGAGGATGAACTACTGAGAACAAAGGAACTAAGACTCAAGGTAGAATCACAAAGAGGATCCAAGACTCCAAAGGAGACGCCCTCGAGGTAATGAGGAAGAACCACTGAGAGGAACCAAGACTCAAGGAGAACATTTCAAAGAGCCTGCGTTAAACACCTCATCGAAAGAATCAACAGAGGAACTCGACTTCACCTGATAATGCAGCAGGAATCCAAGTAAAACAAGCTTAAATGGAGAAACTGGGATCATACAGAAAAAAGATCTAGGAGATCTTTAAAAAGTCAGCCAGAAAACTGTCAGAACGACCAGTTGTGTGAAACCTACATACGGCTGGTTTTTGTACAGGAGCTGTGCTTCGCTCAACAATGATTCATTTCGCCAAATCCTACCATCTGCTTGGGAGGCACGGACCTTCATTTTAATTAGAACTGAGTTAAACATGTTTGGAGGTGGGGGAAGAGTGCAAGGGTAGAACTCTCACATGAGAAGTGAGAAACTAAACACAAAGGATCAGCATCCCAGGAGAGTTTAGCAGTGATTTTAACACACAACCACAAACCTTAAAAGCTGGAGAATAATGACCTTCAGAACTATTAATAGAAAGTGGAAATGGCTTGTCAGGAAATGCTTGTGGGTTCAGTAGATACCCTGACAGTACCGGGCGACTCAACTTCACTCCAGTTGCCGGTCCCCGCACCGGGTGACTCACCTCAACTCCCATCGCCGGTCCCCGCACCAGGCAACTCATCTCAACTCCAGTCGCCGTTCCCCGCACCGGGCGACTCACCTCAATTCCCGTCGCCGGTCCCCACACCGGGCGACTCACCTCAATTCCCGTCGCCGGTCCCCACACCGGGCGACTCACCTCAATTCCCGTCGCAGGTCCCCGCACCAGGCGACTCGACTCAAATCCCGTCGCCGGTCCCCGCACCGGGCGACTCACCTCAAATCCCGTCGCCGGTCCCCATACCGAGCAACTCTACAGACTTTTACCGGTCTCAGTACCGGGTGATCCGAACCGGCCGTCCAGACTCCAGGGCCGGACTCTGAATCAGCCGTCCAGACTTCCAGAGCCGGACTCCGAACCGGCCATCCAGACTCCAGGGCCGGACTCCTAACCGGCCTGTTTCACCACAGCGCCGGGTGAGACAGTTCCCGCCTGCGACCACTGGGGGTCGTATTGATCTCATGGACTTCCTCTCTTGTACTGACTGCTCTACCACCTGTTTGTAATTCCCTACTGATCACTCCTCTCACCTGTCTCTATTCCATAATCACTCTCTGTGTTCCAATTGGTCATTAGTCTTGTCTTCCCCAGTATTTATAGTTGCCTTCTCCCTTTGTTCTCCACGACAGCATACCTCACAT
Organism: Brachypetersius gabonensis; assembly: GCA_037577145.1. NCBI lineage: Eukaryota > Metazoa > Chordata > Actinopteri > Characiformes > Alestidae > Brachypetersius > Brachypetersius gabonensis. The sequence goes on along the minus strand of JBBJLR010138967.1, from coordinate 23,292 downwards.
TGTGTCTCCTAAACCCTGTGCATATGTTATAAATAAATCCTATCTGTGTTTGTATGGAAGTCTGCTCTGGTGCTCTCCCCCCAACCTACTACCATCAAGACCGGGTCGTGACACATATACACACACACACACACACACACACACACACACACCACAAATCACCCACCTCCCCCTACCTCACTCCTACCCCCTTGGAAAACTCAAACTCAAATAACCAGTTAAAATACTCTTTTCATATCACACATTCTGTAAAACACACAACACTCTCTGTCAAGGTTTTTATGCTGCAACAAACCGAAGTGCACACATCACTGCTGCTAAACTACAGTAGTGGTCAAATACTGCACTTATCCTCAATGTAGCCACTGTCATTTGCACTAACACTGTCTTGTTCTGTCTCGTTTAGGGGTATTGTTGCTCTTGTTCTGTCTCGTTTAGGGGTATTGCTGCTCTTGTCCTGTCTCGTTTAGGGGTATTGTTGCTCTTGTCCTGTCTCGTTTAGGGGTATTGTTGCTCTTGTCCTGTTGTTGCCTGGTTTGCACTTGTGTTCTGATCTGTTCTGCTCTTGTGTTTCACCATGGTCCTGGAGGAACGTTGTTTCATTTTTACTATGTACTGTGTATATGGTAGAAATTACAATAAAATCTACTTGACTTGACTTTTTTGACTAGTTTTGTAGGCCAATCAGTTTTGTAGGCCAAGCTACAGTTTCGGGACTTGCTGATTAATTTTCAGGATTGCAGCAGATGTTCCCACTTCAAACAAGCCTGACAGGGAAACCCAATAAAGATATATCAGAAACAAACACACCTCAAGTCTATAAGAAAGTCTTTCGAGAACTCTTGAGAAACAAACAGAGATGAAGCTTTTGAAATTTCCTTCAGCGTCTCATATGAAGGCATCAGACCGGATCACCTCAGGCAAGGCGCAGCTAGTCTCTTCAAAGCGCTTTGAGCAGAACGAGTGTGGAAAAGGCGAGTGTGCCCACGCAACCGCAGCCGGGTCAAACAAACAGAACATGACAGGTGCAAAATGCAGAACCAGAGCTGCTCAAACAGTACCGCCTCCCAGCGAAGGAGTGAAGAGGGGCATACTTTGGAAGGCCAGCCTGCCGGCTGCATCATCCGCACTTTCTTTCAGGTGATAGCTGCACAAGCCTCGACGTCTCTTTCTCTGATCCTTCGCTATCTGGATTTGTACAGGACAGACATAGGCAAGCAAAGCTGAATGTAAACTTGTCATGCAAGTGTCTACAGGCAGGTTTCATAATCACTAACAGACATCTACAGAAAAAAATCTGACATCTAGCATAGCTGTCGATGGTTTTCATCTTCTGAAAAAGAGAAAGTTACGTCAATGTTTCTTTTGTGTACAAGTCTTTGCACGCTGCTAATGCTAACATTTAAGCAATAATATTTTATGATCTGATTATTTATTTATCTTTACATTTTCTTTAAGGGTAATGCATTAAACTGATTTTAACAGTTTTTTCATCAAAACACAACAACGCGCTGTTCAACGGGTGCTCTTGGGAAAAAAGCGGGGGATTACTGTATTTGTTGCCTTAAATTGGTAGAATCAGTCAGTCAGTCACCAGACAGTCAGTCCCTCCATGACACGTGTCGACGGGTTCAGAAATCATGTAAAAAATTACTTAAGGAGTCAGTGCAATGCTGTAGATGTATGCATACAGTTTGAACAGTGTTAACTGGTGGGATTTAAGCTTTAATTTCTTGTGAACTACACTGAAGGTACCATCAAAGATGTCCCAGCTGATCTGGGCACATGGAAAAATGTTATGGAAATTCAATATTTCCACATTATCTCTTTCTCTGGACATCAAAGCAAACCCAGATTGACTGATTTTCCAAACCCCAGTGACCTTTTGGAAAACCAGGATGGTTCAGAAACTCTACACGAGGTTGTAGAATGAAAATAAGCCTCCTTAATCCCACAAAAAGGAAAGCCGAGCATTTTCTCTTCTTCCACTCGTACACACTGACTCACCGACACAATACCCTTGGAGAGGCGCGGTGCATTTTTTGCTCACTGATTTAAAGTCGAGTACAATCCAAACAGAAGATTAGCACTCGCATTGCCATCCTTGAAATTAAATAGTGTTCATTTAGGGAGCCAAATCGTATTACCGTAAACTGCAGCACTATGTCTGGGCCTGAATGATGTTCTGGTTTCTCCTCCCTCGACTGGATAAGCCTGACAGGGCTCCGGATGCCCGACCAAACCCCACTCCCTTTGTTAAGAGATGCTCCTTCTTCCATTAGACAAGACACAAACACAACCTTGAGTGGATCTGAGCTCATGAAGGCTACAATGGATGATCAAAGCAAAGCACTGATTTAACATGAAAGCCAAATTTGATGACATTTTGCTTCTGCTGAGACTCCAATCCTCAAAGACTTGATTTAAATACATACATTAGGTTCCACTGGACCAGCAGACAAGTCCACTGTATGTTGATGAATCACTTCTGGTTTAGTATTTTTTTCGTCTTTCAGATTTCCCCCCCAGTTCTCCACCAAATATCAATTCATGGAGATATTTGGATATTGGATAAATTCCAACAAGAATGAGTGTAAGCTTGTGCATTACACACAGAAATTAAATGCAGGAACATTCTGAAGAAAAGCCTCAGAAAATCCAAGCCTGTACTCTTGTAATAATTTTTCCCCCAACTATACTATCCTCCTCCTAACGCAGGATGGGTTCTTCACCAAAAGCAGGAGTCCTAGTTCCTCTCACTGGTTATTCCTCAAATTACACAGGTCAACAGGTCAAAATCGTTAGAGATAGGTTGCTGTGTTTTGGTTAAAAAAAAGCTTAAAAATACCTGTTTTTATAGTGTAAACCCTAAATATGCCCCCAAATCTGCTCCCAGAACACTTAAATGTCATTTAAACTCAGTTTAATGCATTACCCTTAAAGAAAATGTATTGGGACACTGCGGCGAGTTGAACGGTTTTAGGGGAATAACTCCTGATCTGCTCGGGCTAAAAATATAAATGAGAGCTCGTTGGAAAGGCTTCCTGGAGCTGTTGAGTTTACACTGTGGAGTTTCTGAGTGGAGTTTCTGAGTGTTTTCCCCACCAAGATATGCAACACGGAAGGTCACGGGACAAAAGTATTGGGACACCGTGGAGAGGTGAACGGGTTCCCTTGTGTGAAAACATCCAGAAAAAAAAGGCAGATGATATTTGACGTTTCCGTGTTATTGTGGGAATTTCCACATAAAACTATGAGTTTGGTTCTCTGCGTGTGACTGAATCCGCGATTCTTGATCCACGTAAAACTGGGGGATTACTGTATTGCATGATAGTTGGTTTAATGATCATATAATAATCATATCCTGAGTGTTTGTGAAGAAACAGTGGTAGCTGACTAACTCTGATCATCATATCTATGCCACAGTGTGGCCTGTCTAACTTCACTCTGAAAATATTGAAACAGTTCTTGATTGGCGCTGCGTTTTACTAAAAACCGCATGCAAGTCTATTGCAAATCTAATATTACTCATAATTCAAAACGTTAATGTGACTGAAAAAACTGAAAGCAGATCTGAAATCAGCATGAAAACCTTTTTTTTTTGGCCTGTGTAATCAGGGGGCATCTTTTGAAGCTTGGTTCCTCCCAGTGGTTCTTCCATGGGTTATCAAAGAGATTCTACTTTTGAAGACTGGCTCTTCTTAGTGGTTCTTTTTCATATTATCAAGGAGCCTTTACTTATGAGTCTTGGTTCCTCTCAGTGGATTTTCCACATGCTCTTAGGAAGTTCCTTCTTTTAAGTCTTGAATCTTTTACCGGTTTTGCTCTTCATGGTCTTTGGGAGCTTCTTCTCTTGATTCTTGGTGGCTCTTCCTAATCCTCTTAGTTCCCACAGTGTTTCTTCCTGCTCTTATGGATTCTCCTTGGTAAATGTCATTAGAGACTAAACCCACATTTATAGACAAGAGGTTTTGGGACAACCTCTCTGATGAAAAAAAGTAATGTGAGTTAGGGATTTGTAAAAATGCACATTAATCCATGTTCAATATCTGAAGCCTCTCTGAAAACCCCTAGTCATTTTTTTGCTATTAGGTGGCCTTTCGTGGCCTGAAGACACTGTTGCTTTAAATTCTTATGTTGATAATGACAGGATCTGTCTGCCTTGGATTACTGCAGTCATAGAAAGGCTTTGTTAAAGCTTGAAAATAACGCAGACAAAAGGCTGATCACATCTCGGCCATGAGGCAGTGCAGTGGCCTCAAACACCCCCGACAAATCCAGCCTTCCCTTAAACATCCCGATCAATCTGGTTCTTCGGTAGCCAGGCTTACGCTGCATTATCTGACCTGCTGATGAATGAGAGTACCCTGCCCTGGCATTTCATTCCTATATTTTTCCTCCGTTTCATTCATTCTCACCCCTCTCTCTTTGTCATTTTAGTCGAAGCAGTTCTAATAGTCTCTCACAGGACCGTGTGTAAGAAAACACAGCCTAATGTTTGTCTGGTCCACCCAGATGTCTACATTTCAGCTCATTTACATTCATCTACTGTATCTTCACCAAAAAAAATCCATCACACACTAATGAGGGGAATGATACAATTTGATACGTGAGAACTGGGCCGTCGATCCAGCCCTATCCTCTGAACTAGAGGCCTGTAGCAGCAGGACAGAGCGAAAGTGCTACCGCGGACACGCTGGCAGTTGGCCCGATTCATTTCACTTCATGGAATAATCAATATCGCATCTCAGGATTTGGAAATTTAAGACTTTCACTGAGCAGATGACTTCATTAAGTCTCTGAGGGAAATAACAAGCCAGCAGATGTGTAGATTACATCTCCATGCAAGCTGCACACTGGACGGTATGTTCCAGGGCAGAAGTTCTTTGATTCCTTCAATCCAGGCCAGTTAACAAACACAAATTATTGACCAGACTTTAACAGGAAATCACAGATGATTCATAGGACTCTGCAGACGTCAGTAAGCTTATCCTCACTATTATAACATGGAAAGTTATAAAGCATGTTGACATCTCAAATGGCCGGAAGGCTATTCAAATCAGTGGGACAGTAAGTAGTGGGTAATGGTAGAAGCTTCAATAATCCATAAAGATGGGACATATGGGCATCACCATGTTGATGGCATGGTGGGTTTTATGGGTTATTAAAGCTACCATCATGAGGACCACTACAACCTTCTCTTTGGACTATTTAGTAGGCAGTAGGGCATTAACGACTAGTCGGTCAGCAAATTCGAAGTCGAGTCGACTAGTCATTTGATGACGTCACCACACGCAGCGGAGGAACACGGGCGACCAACACTGAGCAACTTTTATTTAGGTTCTCTGTAATGTTAACAGTCAACACCACAATTAAACTAAACTAAACTAAACAAAGGCTGATACCTTGAATTTTCTGGTAAATTTAAGTGTACAACTGAGAGTGGAACAGTTTAAGTCGCGGCAGGACGACTCCCTGCAGTGCTAGCTTTAGCCATATTAGCTAGCGGAGCCATTTCAGATGCAGAGCGTCGGTTCTGTTACTGTACTTTAACGCCGACTTGCAGGTTCTGCAGGTCTCCGTGCTGTTTGTGTGTCTAGAGTGAAGGATCTCCACACATGTGATGTGTGTCTGTCTTCTCTGCTGCATGTCTCTCGTCTTGTCGACTAGTCGACTTCTCTCTGGGGGCGTAGACTCATGCCTCTGTCCACTGTTAATGCCCTAGTAGGCAGTTTTATCTGCATCTTAGAAAATACTAGTAATAATGCATCCGTCATTAGTGACATTTTGTTCACAATTCACCCGTATAAATCATAATCTAACTATGACCACTGGAAAGCAAAATGAATTTAAATGACTTAAATTCCACCTTTGCATGATTTAGTCAGCACCAAAGAGAATGAAAAGGTCGATTACTGAGCTCTCTCAGTGGGAGGCCATGTGTTCAGCTGTTTTGTCTCCAATGAATGAAAACAGACATTTAGATGGTGTGTATTATCCTCAAATTTGAAAAAACGCATTTTGTTCCTGTTTATTGGACAGGGAAACGCCTGATAAAGACAGAAAAACACGCTAGATATTGTTTTTAGGGAACAATGCGCTTTTTTCTATTGAATCTTTTCTGAAGCACATTGTAAGGAGATCCCAAAAAAATTCCTGGCAATACATCAGCGGCCTTCAGCTGACCTCAAAAACAACCACCAGAAGTGTGGAAGCCCACCAGGCTGGAGATTTCACAAGTCCAAGCCTGATGGACAGCGCCAAGGTTCAGTCACTTCCAGGAGAGAGTACCCGAAAACAGTTGCCATGTCTACCGAGCTGCTATCAATCTGCTTCTAGACAAACACTCGACGAACCACAGCTCAAGATACTCAGCCTAAATGTTGAAAAACACTCATTATAAGCGCATAATAGGCAGTGACAGCGCCCTCAAATCCACCCAGCTCCTTTTCTATTTCCACTTTTAAATCAGGATTTGAGGTAAGACCACCTCCTATGAGGCACAGCGCAGCTCCTGATGGGAGCACAATAGGATGCTGTAAGGCATCTGGAACGTGGCCAATAGCCGCTCTGAGTACAGCAAACCGTTTTAGTCACAGACCAGCATTCACTTTCAGATGCAAAGCCTTCACGTGGACACAGTTAGGACTTTCCACAAGCACCACTCGCGTCACTACGATCTTTAACAATGAAAGATCTGGGCCTAAAAGTGGTCACCTGCGCGTAACTTTATCTGTTACAGTATTTCCAAGTGATGTCCTTTAACAGGATCTTGCTTTTTCATTCAGATCAGTAATTAAAACACAAATACTCAATGAGAAAGATGAAAATATGAAAAACAAAAAATTCCAGATGATCTGTAGAACTCTGGAGAGGAAGTTACTCAGGTGTATGATAAAGTGGCCATTTTTATCGTTTGTGAGCACAGAATAGCACACAGTATCAAATTCTTCACTGCATTTATTCAGTCTCCCTGAGTGAGGCAGTGGGCAGCCATTGATGCACTGACCAGGGAACAGTGAGTGGGGATCGCACTTTGTTCAGGGTTACCTCAGTGGTGCTTCTGGCAGTCCTGGGATTCGCACACACAACCTTAAAATCACAGGGGTACCCTCTAACCACCAGAACCCATACTGGAAGGTTATTTAGCCCTTAGAGCAGGGGTCACCAATCTTTTTGAAACTGAGAGCTACTTCCCGGGTACTGAGTCATACATAGTGCTAGCAGTTACACTAGAACAGAGTTTGCCTAAACTTATCTAAACTTCATGTGTAATAAACATGTCATCCCCCGTATTTTGCGGACAAGGCACAGCTTTCTAATACTAAATAAACTGAGATAACTATTGAAAATTGAGGGGGGGGGGGGGCGGTGTTGGGGGTTTAAAACTATAATATACAAGGACAAGACACGGAGCAGTCATGCTACATGCTGCAGCAGCTTCTTCTTCTTCTTATGGCGGTTGACAACTTTTCAGTGTATTACTGCCACCGCTGGACTGGTAGCGGTAATACAGTTAGGTTCTCAGGAAACAATCTGCGTTACACTGAATCCACGAATGCTGATCCGTGTAAAACTGAGGGATTACTGTAAATGCAAATGTGATTAAAGAAGAGCAGCAACTGGATAAAATTAAATGTTAGGTGCTGCTCACTGGTGAGTATTTATAGAACAGGCCGGCGGGCTACTCATGTGGTCCTTGGGGGCACCCTGGTCCCCGCGGACACCATGTTGGTGACCCCTGCCTTAAAACATGACAGGGATTTGTGCTGGCTAATGGTAAATCATCATCAGATAAATCATCATACAGCAAAAGTGTCAGACGTCATGCTCAGCTTTGTTTTGTATTCTTATGTCACACTGAACCAAAGTTATTGTAATTTAAGAAACGTAAATGTAATAATAATAACACAAATGCCCAAAGAGAACAAAAATGCCCAGTCTTCAGTTTGGGCTGCTGATATGCCTACAATCCACAGACAAGCACTTCTTCTTAATGAACTCAGCATTACTGCCACCCTGGAGAAGTGGCTCAGTTTTACCCTAAACTGGTGGTTTAAAGGCCATTGTCCCGATTTAAGTGAAAGTAGCAAGCTTAAAGCCATTCTCCTCCAGGCAGAGCTTAGCTGAAGCTTTGATCACCGGGCACATGCCACACCGGGGGTCTCACAGAGCACTGCAGGGGGTGGAGGAGCCATCTGGCACCCCTAGTCCTCAATTATTACTAGAAGTAAGAGTGATTCTCAGTAGCTGGAGCGTCTCTTATCAGCTGGAGCAGCTAGAGTTTCTCTCAGATAGCTGGAGTGTCTCTCGCCTAAAGCACTTCTTGACAATTATAGCATCTCTAAACAGCTAGAGCAGTTCTTACCAGCTATAGAAGAGCAAGAACATCTATTATTTGAACATGTTTCAGCCCTAAAGTGCTGGAATCAGACTTTCAGCAGCAAAATCACTCAATAGCATCTTAACAGCTGGAAAGGCTTTCTGAAGTTGGGTCAGGTTCAATTTTTCTGGCCAGCTATAGCATCCTCTTAGCAGCTAGAGCATCACTCAACATATAGAGCAGGGGTCACCAACATGGCAGACCTGTTGTATAAATACTCACCAGAGAGCAGCGCCTAACATTTAATTGCATCCTGCTGCTGCTCTTCTTTAATCACATTTACATTTATATAGATTTGAAAATGACAATATCTAAAAAAGCATTTAAAACATGTTTATTGTACATGAATTTCAGATACGTTTAGGTACACTCTGTTCTAGTGTATCGGACTGGTAGCCCCTTTGTATGGCTCAGTACCCGTGAAGTAGCTCTCAGTTTCAAAAAGGTTGGCAACCCCTGATCTAGAGCGTCTCTATCGGGTAGAACATCTCTCATTATATTACACTCATTGCATTGATTTGGCAAATATAATGGACACCATACAACAAAACAAATGCAACAAACAGTAAAACCATAGTAACAGACAAGCATATTAAATTTAGACCATTTAGACATTGCAGATGAATCAGAGCAAGAAAGCACGCTTGAACAGACGGTTTTGAGTGTGGCTCTAAAGTGTAAAAATGAAGTGATGTTTCTGAGCTCAGATGGTAGTGAGGTCCAGAGCCGGGGAGCAGAGCGGCTGAAAGATCTGCTCCCCATAGTGGTAAGATGGGCAGAAGGGACAGTCAAGTAGATGGAGGAGGATGATCTGAGGGTACGAGAGGGAGTGGCAGTATAAAGGAGATCGGATAAATATGCAGGGGCAAGGCCGTGAATGGCCTTGAAGGTTTCGCCATTATGAGCTAGCGTAGCACCTCGACCTCCATGGCAGAAAGAATGAAAAACTGACTCCACAAGACAAAAATACAGCGGGCAGATCTCCAAGACAAGCCCTGTCAGCACCAGGAAATGCTGCGTCCTCCCTAAACTTCACAAACCCAAAGGATTAAGCCCACTGAATGTAGAGCCATGAGTCTGACTCTTTTCAATGGTTCGAAATGATGGACATCCCCCAGTATTTGTTTCTTTAAAGAGTCTTTAAAAAATGGAACCTGATCCTGGAATCTTTCCCCTGCTCTAACACAACTGATCCAGCTCAGATCATTAATAAGCCTTTCCTGAGTTTGCTGTGCGTTAACCCACAGAATGCGAGGGGCACGAATCCGTGCCAGAAACACAACAAATATTAAATTGTTGTCATACAGCAAAACAGCTTCTTATCTAGAAGTTCCCCCCGGTTTGTGTTGATGCTCAAGGTGTCAGAAGTCATGCTAAGCTTTGTTTGATGTTCCTGTGTCACATAGAACCAAAGTTACTGTCATTTAAAAACATGTAATAATAATAATAAGTGGGTGGGGAAAAACGGCAGAGGGTGGGGCTCCAGAGCCAAGCGGCGGTGCCAAGAGAAAGAGCAGCAAACGGCAAGAGTGTAGGAGAACAAACACAGTCTACAAGAAGGTGAAATGCTACACTTGTACAGTGGTGCTCTAGGACCCGGATAGTACAGTTTTACTATACAATACTGTAGATTTACTTCACAGTTCTGCTAGCCTGGATTTTGTGTGTACTTTTATAAAAGTAAATCTTGGGCAGCACATCTCTTGTCTAAACTATATTTCAGTAAAGGGGAAACTGCATAAATGTCTTATCAGAAGTTTGTTCTTTCATCCACTTCTATCCTCTAAGAAGGAATGACTTCCCAGGCAGCTAAATCATCCAAGATTGCTCTAAACAGCCCTGTAAAAAAACATTTTTACAGGGAAATATGCCATAGATGAGGTCAACCAGACACTTAGAACTCTCCTCTGGTTCTCACACTGTCCTGAAACTTGAGTGTTTCCCCAAATTGTAAGTGGCTTTGCATAAAAGCATCTGCCAAATGAATGTAAAGTGCTGTAATTTTCTACAACCTTCTTTTCATTAAGAGTGTACTTCTTACAAAGACATATGACCCAGATGAGATAAAAAAGACACAAACATGCCCTCAAATATGCCCTCATTGACCAAGGTCAATGGGAACTCCTAGTGTCGCAATTGGACATAAATTGGGGAAAATGGGAAAAATGCAATACGAAAAAGATACACTTAAAAAAGCCAAATCCACTTATTAAAAGGGCTGAGAAAAACAGTACCAGACTGGGAAAAAACTTAATTTGTGATCGAACTTCAACTGCAGTGAGGCTAGGTCCAAGTTTGATGTCTGTATGAGTGACTAAATTGCACTTGAAGACAGGCGTCCCATGAGTGATGTATTATTAAATTTTCTTCAAATGAGCCACACTGAGCCTCTGACTTTCATCTGAGTCTCTGACTTTCATTGTGCAATTTCAGTTTTTCCTCTTTATTACAGTCGCTGTCCCCAGACTGCTCTCCGAGTAAAATGCTTCCGCCTTGACAGAACCGAGATCGCCTCGGAGTGTTTCACATATCCAAGCTTTTCACAAAATACACTAGGAAAGCAGAAAACGTTGGTCTTCCTAGAGAGGTCTGATCCAGTGTACAGTAATCCCCCACTATAGTGAAAAAACGTGTGTTTTGGTTAAAAAAATGCTTAAAAATTTCTATTTTTATAGTGTAAAATCGTATAGTGTATAGCGTATAGTGTCATGTCCCCAAATATGCTCCAAGAATTTTGTGTTAAACTCTTAAATAAAATGCATTACCCTAAATAAAATGCAAATTAATAATCACAATCAGAACACTCTATTGCTTAAAAAAAACATTTGCATTAGCGGTTAGCATTAGCAGCGTGCGGCCAGTGAAAACAAACTTGTACACAAAAGAAAGGTTGAAATAACTCTCTTTACCTGCATGTTTAGACACAGCTTACTAATACTAAATAAACTGAGATAACTGTTGAAAATTGGGGGGGTGTACACTAAAATATGAGGACAAGACACGGAGCAGTCATGCTACATGCTGCAGCAGCTTCTTCTTCTTCTTTTTATGGCGGCTGACAACTTTTCAGTGTATTACTGCCACCACTGGACTGGTGGCGGTAATACAGTTTGGTTCTCAGAAAAATCCACGTTAGACTGAATCCGCGAATACTGATCCACGTAAAACTGAGGGATTATTGTACACATTAATCTTGGTCTCTCTAAACTGATTCACGCATGCTGATGAGACCGTCTTTCATCATATGGAGAGCCTCTATATGCTTTGAAGCTTTTATGGAGTGAAATGAGAGCGCAGTCAGCCGATGGAAGCTGCAGGGTCTCTTGCATCTTTCCACTGATCTGCCGATTACGATGCTCTCGGCCGTCCAGTGTGTTTTATTGATCTGCCACATTAATAATACGGAAGATCAACTAATCAGTACGAATGCTGAGCAATTACGGAATTAGAGCACATGACTGAATGACATTATGAGATCGGCAGGTTCAGTTTTGGAATCAATGACAGCTGCGCCAATAACCCTTTAACATCTCAATCTGTAGCGCATCCATCAAAGAGCCGCTTAATCAGGCACACCAACCATGTATCTACACCGATTGCCCACTATTATCAGCTCCATTGACCACACAGACAGTTTAGTTCTAGACTGTAGTCAGTCAGTATCATGTTACCCCCCTTTACCCACTTCATCAATGAACCACAAGTATTACTGAGGTGGTAGATGATTCTAAGCCCAGCTGTGACGCTGACATGGAAATGGAGTGTTAGAGTTTGTGTGTTTGTGTGTGTGTATATGTGTGTTACACATTATTCCTCTGACATGGAGGATGCCAAACATCAGGTTCTGTTGCTCCGTGTGTCAGCAGTTGATTTAATTCAACAGTATTATGACTTTTGAAAGCTCCTCTGACTCACAGGGGTTCTGAAAACCCTCAGCGCCCTCGCAGGATGATTCAGCGCTCAATTCTGGGATTTCTGCTGGTGTTCAGAAAACTGGTGTAGCAGAGCATTCAGGACCCACCCTTCACACGCCCACAAAAGTATCCAAAAATACACGCCTATACACTTTATCACAACAACCAAAACAATGAATGAATGAGTCCGCGTCTTCAAGACTGATATATATATATATAGGCATGCAAAGGTACACGGTAAAATACTGGACACGCAGCACGGTCCGGTACACCCTTGTGTTCCGTCGTAGTTCTGTTTGACACTTCCTTTTGAAAATGGCGCTTAATGCTTACCATACTGTTAAGCAGCAAGCGCCAATGAGCAAAAGCCCTTCACCGAGAGTTAATGTCCAATCACTGTTGTGGCTCCACCCACTCGCCCTCCCTCACACTGACGTAACTGGAGCTGAGCTCGGGGCTCGGCACACAAACAAGCATGGCCAGCACCGACGGAACAGTCGCGAGGCAGATGTTTGAAGAAGCACCGGCTTCGTACAAATCTCCAGGATGGATTTTTTACAGGTTCACTGTAGAATACAACGACCAGGGAGACAAAACAGTTAATAGAAACGTCACTGTTTGTAAACATTGCCGAACACATGTCCCATACACTAATGGAAACATGAGCTATATGGATAAGCAGCTCAAGCGTAGTCATGCTGAGATAACAGTTCCTGAACGGAGGACAGACTAAAAGGTAACTCACTCTATTAATGTAGATGCAGATCCTTTCATGTGGTGGAGGGCAAATGAGAGCAAGTTTCTCCATGTTGCAAAAGTTGTACAACATCACCTCTGTGTCCAGGAACTTCTGTTGTGAGAGAATTTTCTCCACTGTAGGACACGGTATAAGTGCAAGCCGCTCTTGCCTTGCAGCAGACAGTGTTGACATTCTTATCTTCTTACAGAAGAATCTTATAATAGCAGAGGAATAAATACCTCATGCCCATAATGGCAATAACTGATAATGAAAAGTTACATCGTGAAAAGTTTTTATTAATATATTTTGTAAGTTTGAATTTTATACCTGTATACATATTTTATTCATGAGTAAGAGGCAGTTCAAGACATTTCATCCTTCATGACATGCATCACAGATTTCAAATGAAACTGTTTGAATTCAGTGGGTTTTTTAAACAGGACTAATTATTACAGATGCACCAATGAGGGATTTGCAGGTTGACGCTGATAAAATATTTTAATTAATCTATTTTTAATACATATTAATTATATTTATATGACTTATATACTTACTTATATTAATAAATATTGACACTAACATTTATTTTTATTTCAATACATAATCATTTATAAAATGCAAACATTTGAGATTAGAGAATAATAGGCAAAAAAAGAACCATTAGCTGAACAACAAAAAAACAACACACTGATTTTTAAAAACAGGGCTAATTATTAGGGAGGAACCAATGTGGGATTTGTGGGTCGGTGCTAATATTCAATATTTTTAATGTAACAAGTAAAATAAAAGCATTTTAGGATTTGATACTTTACCTAAACTTTCTATTTTGCTATTCCAGAGTACTATAAGAGCATCATCAGACATCACTTTGGAGTATCGGTCAAATCCAAACATTATTTTTTCAATATCTGAAGTGTATTGTGATCAAAAATGACATAATTTGCAAATAATGATAAATGGAGCAGCTGGTGATCTAGTGGTTAGTGAGTTGCCTCTGCAATCTGAAGGTTGTGGGTTTGAATCCCAACACTCCTGGTGCCATCACTGAAGTACCCTTGAGTACGGCACCGTCCACACAAACTGCTCCCCAGGCACTGTGTTGCTTTACTTGGTGAATGGGTTAAATACTGAGAAAGAATTTCATGCTGTGGTGTGTTCATGTGCCACTTTACTTTAAATATTGTCATGACACCCACCTTACATTAGCAGAAATAAAGGCCTGGCAGCAAAAAGACTGCGAGGGTGGTCAGTGGGAGTTGATCAGACGTAAAGGGCCTAGCCTGAGCCGCGGCCTGACCCAAGCGCTAAGCTCTCTCACTGAGCATTTGTTAATCTTCCCTCAGACTCGCTCTCTCTAATCGTAGATAATGGCTGGATTTGAGCCACAGAGTCCCTAATAGCCACGCTGGGGGCCGGCAGAAAGACTCTGAGAGAGCGAGAGCAGCCGCTTCCCCTACCGCTAATCTGCTAATCGTTTATCTTAGAACGCTGAAGTTCACGAATTACACCACAGGCCAGAACAAACAAAAACTAACAAGATACGCTGCTTTTTATAGATTTTATTCCAGGAAAACACTAGAAATACTTAAAACAAATGTAACTCACTGATTTTTAACATATTATAGTCTGTAGTAAGACATTATATGTACATCAGGTCAGTAGCGACTGACCTTCACTTTGTGTTGGATCATAGAAAAAAGAAAAGTATCACTCAGTTCTTCAACATCACACAGTTCTTTCTATTTCACGTATCATTGGACGACAAAATAATCCCCAGCATTTTTTAAATTGTGCCAAAATGTTATCCAGTCCAAAGAAAAGCTAAACGTTGTGAGAACTGTGTCTAGGCCAGCCCAGTCTTCAGATCTCTCTCCCTTGGAGCTGCTGGGAGCATCTGGACCAAGAACTTCGACGTGAGTGTCCGGCAGCTAAGACAGAGCTGTTTGCTGCTTGATAAGGTACTGGGAAGGTTTGGACACATGTTATTTACAACTTTTCTGAAAAGGATGTGGTGAATCTGTGCTGCTATGATAAAGGGGCAGCTATTTTGATGAAACTCAAACAGAAGCTATGGCAATAAACTGCACTTACAGTAAATAATGTCACGTTTCACTTCAAAACCAGTCAGTTACATTTGTTTTTGTAATGTTCACAGATAGGAACCCAATAGCAGAATACAAGGAACTGAGGTTTAATGAATAACAATGTTGACAAAGGCAAGAAGTAATATCCAAAACAGAGCAGAGTCCAAAATGGAGTAAATCCAAACACAAGGCAACAAGAACAAGTCCAAAAGGCAAAAGAGAAATTCAAAATCCAGAACAGGGTCAAAGAAAACACAACAGAGGAAAACACAGTAATGTATATTGATAGAACACTCTATAACAGAAAGGCTAGTGTCTCAAATGGAAGGAAGTCTTTCGGGTCTATATATACTCCCTGGCCAAAAATCTTCTAATTAAGGGTTTGTGCGGAGAGAGTCGTCTGTTTTTCCCTGACTCTAACTCCGATCCAGGGCCAAGCCTTCCAGATTTAACTATTTCTAATGATTTTTTTTTCATTGAAATTTTGAAAAAGCACTATTTTGTTTTTTTGGTTTTTTAATCCAACGAGGGACCCAAACATCTGGCCTGTCGTGTAAGTCCTTAGCACTTGGGTATGCGTGTTGAGCACGGAGAGTCAGATAATGCAAAGGCGTGTGAGGAAAAGGAATTGGGCCGAAAGACGCTGGGAAGCGGAAAAATCACAGAAGTGTTGAACAGAAGGAAAAGTGCAGCGTTGGGCGATTTTGGGAAAGTGTGTAATGTGAGAATGAGGGATGAAGGCGAGAGAGTTCATGTGCAGACGGCCCTGAGAAGTTACTCAGAGTGTCCCAGTTAGGGAAGGGGTCCCCTCGGTGGAGGATAAGTAATGGGGCAGGATGTTAAAGTGGAAAAATGAAGATATCTCATGAATTCTTCAGCATCGTTTGGGACTCCACTCACCGCCAGCCCCCAGCAGAAGGTACGGCCATTCTTCAGCTTCGCAAAGTTTTCCGCTCCAAACTCCCGCCTGCTGAGAAAGCAGGTCTCCGGCTTTTTGCTCCAGTTATTCGTTCTGCATGTTCCTTTCTGATCCCGCAACATTTTTTTTTTGACTCTGTCTCATCTGCTGTCGAACTGTTTATTCCCTTCTTTCCCTCCTGGGGCTCCACATTCATCAAAAGTGAACATTAAAGCCTGCAATTAAGGGGTCACGTGTCGTGAACATCCCGGCTGCATCCCAAACAAGCATTTGTAGCACGGCACCACCATAATCGGCATTAAATCTTCTAATAAATCATTCTGGGGTCGTCGAAGCATACCAGGGTGTTGCAGGTGTCCCTATGGCCTGCCCTATGGCCTTCCAGATGTAGCCATTGATCCTTTTGTACTCTAGATCAGCACTCATGTTGATCCTGAGCTTCTTGTTTAAGTAAAAAGGCTGCAGTTCAATTTTAGCCCTAACAGTAAGTCATATCGAGTCCTAAACCACGCCCACAAGCCCGCTCCACCCTAATGAAGAGCTGTTGAGAGACATTTTGAGTGTATTTATGTAGGTAAGTACATTTTTTTTTATATATCACATTTTTTATATAGCTTTCACTGTCCAAAGTGCTGCACATAATCAGGAGTAAATTAAAATATAAAAGAGATAAAAAGAAGCAAAGAGAAGCATTTAGAATATAAATGATGAAACAAAGTCTAAATGAAGAGTCTGAAAAGGCAGAAACAGTGAAAGCACAATTGAAATCATCAGACAGACTATTCCATAACTGTGGAGCAGCAAGAGAAAAGGCTGGACCAGCTTTTTTGTTCAAGATGTGTTTGCATCTGAGAGACCCACCAGCTGGATTGGACTGAAGGAGATCAGAGATGTAGGATAGGCCCCAGCTGTTTAATGCTTTTAAACCTGTAAGCAATCCCTTATGGACAGACTTTGGGTGATTTTTGACTTCAACGTAAGCCTGGACAACCAGAATCAACGTATTTCTTCTTCATTTAAATTTATTTTAACCTTACTTTATCCCTCAATACAGTCCACACTGCATACAGTCCTTCCTCCGCTCTGTCTTCCTGGCTGGGCTGGTGTTTGTTCCATTGTCTGGGTGGGCCCTTTTTAAAGCCCCTGACTACAAAGGCCTTCAACCTGCAGGTTGATAGCGAAGCCCTCTGGAGGAGAGAGGATCCAGGAAGCCGTGGGGGGGAGATCAATCTAGTATACCAGAACAAACGCAGTGGATGGTTTGGAGACACTTTTTGTGTCATTCAGTGCATTAATAGCTACAGTACGGGCTCACACTGAAGAGCCCAGCAGACACGGGGGATGCTGAAACATTCATATTTCAAAATGTGCCGAAAAGTTTCCCAAAATCTGCGCCTTCTTCACAAACCGCAGCCTCGTCTCACACAAGCTGACCTATGAAGTCCAGCCCTAAATAAACTAACACTGAAATCCACTGTTGTTTAAGGCTGTCCATGGATGCAGGTCCACGTCAGGAAGAGGAAACATTTTGGTCAACATATCTCGGAATAAATCTATTTTTAAAAATGCTCAGCATGTAGAAATAAAGAGACCTTTTCTTGAGATTCTGAATTGTTAAGACAATCAAATACTGCTGTTAGCCTTCAAGAATGCCTTCAATTTGCTTGCAATAAATCATTATATAAGTAAAAGAAATATAGAAAAAGAATCTGACATAGTAAGTCAATATTTTAATGAAATAAGCTCATTTTTTAACATAATAGCATATTCGGAGAACATACGTCCATATTTTGAGAACACAACCGCCATAAAAAAAGAAGAAGAAGAAGCTGCCGCAGCAGGTAGCATGACTGCTCCGTGTCCTGTCCTCGTATTTTAGTGTTTTAACCCCTTCCCCCCAATTTCACCAGTTATCTCAGTTTATTTAGTATTAGTAAGCTGTGCCCTGTCTAAACATGTTTTAATGAAATAAGCTCATTTTTTAACATCATAGCCTCATTTTGAAAACATAAATCAGTTTAACTTTTTTAAACCATTGTTTTAACAAAGTAAATCAATATTTTGAGATACTAAGTCTTTATTTTGAGAAACTAAGTCAATATTCTGATAGTCAGTATTTGATTTTATACCTTTCATGAATATTCCAGGTTCAACACCAAATGTTTAATGAAAGGAAGGACCAAACCCTCAAACCCTGTACATCTGAAGCTTATGGCAGCCGTCAGGACTCTTTATTCAGTAATAAAGGGAGAGTCTTTGTTCACGTGTTTGAAGCGATTATCATCTGTAGTCATGATTAAGAGAGAATGGATCGATATGGGAATGTCAATTATAGGAACAATAGTGGAACACAAAAGGAGGCCGAGTTAGTCTCTGGCTCCACAGAAGGATCTGAGTGTCGGTGGGATGCTCATTACGGCAGCGGGGACCGGCGGTCAGGGAACAGTGCGGATACAGAAATGTCCAGATCAGTGCGTTTGTGCGAAGACGCTTTGAAATTTCAGTGGATTTTCTGCCAAAGCTGGTTGTTATCTGATGGAAAAAAAAAAAAAACAGATCCACACACACACACACACACACACACACACACACACACACACACACACACACACACACACACACACACTTCAGGATGAAGGCAGCTCTCCCTCGCCACCATTGTCCCACTTACGCAATCTCCCAAATAATTGACATGGCTTTGATGGCGGAATAAATAAGTCGAGCTCTCAGCAGCACGTCCCGACACAAGACCAGCCACACGCTGGCATCGTCCCACAGCGCCGCGTCCTTTCATCCACCTCGCCCAGGACGGTAGGGGCACCTCCATCAGGGAGAACCCTCTTTCTACAACTTCCCCCTCTGCCACACACCCACACAAGAATCTGTGCAATAACCTGACACTACACTGTTGGGTTTCAAACACTATCACCAGGGCTGCACGATATTAGGAAAACATGCGATATGCGATAATGCGATATCACATGTGATAAGGAAGTAAAAACGTAGCCTTTATAGTGTTCATGTTTTTCTGCTTTGGATTTGCTGGTGATAAAGACTCTGACTAGTCTATGCAGAAAAAAATGAAAAGCAACTGTTCCATTCCAACATTTTTTAAGAATTTACTTAAACAGAGCATTTTAATGCATCCCATAAAACATTTGAACCATTGAACATTGTTGAAAAAAATCATTTTAAATCTTAAATCAATGTAAACATAATTTAAATTATAGTAACTTATCAGCAAGAAAAAAATAGCAAAAGGAACAATCTATAACAGCAGCACAGAAGATGAAGAAACTGCCCAGTGATTTTTTTGCCCTCTTCTCTGTGGCACTGGGTGTGTGACCACAGGGGTCCTGTGTGTTTGTGTAACAGAAACACACTCAGTTGCGTGCTGTTGTATCTCTCCCCTTCAGACGACATGACGGGGTGAAGAGTTTTGGAAAAACACCATTTACTGCAGTTCAGTCAGTCTTTTGCGATATGTCTATTGCGCATGTTGATATCGCGATGACTGTAAATTTGTGATATATTGTGCAGCCCTAATTATCTCTGTGTGCATTATTATCTTTCAACAGTCTGTCTTGTGCAATGCTGTGCAATTTTCTTATCAGCTGCTAAAACATTATCATTCTGTGCATTATCTTTTTACGTCTTGTGCAATATCATGTGAAGTGCTCTAAATGGCTGCTAAATCGTTTTATTATGTGCAATTTCTTAACATTATAGTCTTACCATGTGAAATATCACTACACATTTCAATAATACTGATCTCTATTAGTAGTCTAGTAATAGACTCCTAACCATTTATTGTGTTCCTAGTAATTCACTAAACTGTAAGTTGCTTATCTATAGTATTTACACCCAGCACTTGTGTCTATAGCACAGTGTATTCCATTCTGAGGGTTTTTTTTATTGGATTTATTTTATATTTAATATTATTCTGGTCTCTGTGCAGTTGTAACAAAAGCAATTTCCTCCAAGATCAATAACGTTTTCTGGTTCTGATATTGATTATGAAAAGTGGCCGTTCCAGCCTCCGTAAAGGTTCTTTGCATTCTCATGCTCTGTATGAGTCAGTGCCACGGAAAAAAAAAATTACTCATCCCCATGCAAAAGGATTAGAAAGAATGAGAATCGCTGGATCTCGTGGGGAATGACGCATCTGAGAGCGTTGGATTATTTGCAATAAAGCACACAGAGCATCCGAGGCCCTTGGAGTGGGGGTGTGCTATTGTCGGGGGGATAAAGGGACAGTTGGGGGATGGGACGGGGAGACATCGAGGCGAATGCATTACATGGAAAGGTCAGCTGTTGGTGAACAGGCAGGCAAAGCGATCTGGCTAAAGATCAGAGCGATTCACTGACGAGTGAAAAAAGAGGCTAGTAGTGACCAAAGAAATGGTAAAAACTGCACTCGCTGACATTTGACCAACATAAGCCTCTTGGTCATCGAGTGCATCAGGAGCTTAAGGCAACCGACCTTAGCTGGGGTTTAAATATATGCTAGACATAACCTGTACTCTGAATGTGGGTGGAGAGCACTGCTAATATAATCACAAATCTGCACTTTTCAGGCCAAACTAGGGTCTTCTCCTAATCCCCAAAGCCATTTTGGAGGACTGAATCCAAAAATACTCCAGGCCTAGAAGGTCCAGGAGCTGATACTCTGCTACAAAACATATCAATCATTTCTTTGTAGTCGTGGTGAATGTGTCTACGGCACTGTTTTATTTGAAATAAGCTGGGAACACATGTGCAAATCTGAACTAAATCAGTTTTCTTTGGGGACTATTTTAACTTGCAATGCCCTGCATTTATCCCTCCACCACAAATGGGTTTAGTTTTAGGCCAGAAATGAGAAGTGAACCTAAGTGCCTTAAACAGAGAAGGCTTGGAAGGTTCAGGAGACGATACTGTGGTACCATTATGCCACCAAACAGTGATCCATGAGTTAACCCAGAACCCACAGGTTGGGCCGGTCCAGGTCAGCCCATTAAAAGGTTTCGCAGGAGAAGCAGATCACAAAGCAGCGACAAAGCAGCGCTAAAGTGGGTAGCAGCCGAGCATCGCTGCTTTCTGATTGGTCAAAAAATGTTGTCAGGACAACAGGCAGACTTGGAAAGAGACCATTGTTGTTTTTACTGTGCATGCACAAAAAGACAATCAATAATAACAGACCACAATAACAAAAACAGCTCTGACAGAATAACTTTGCTGATTCGACTCCATGGACGTGGCTTTGGGACGATGACCCACCATAAACTCCATTACTCCATTACTGGCTATACACTCGATAATCAAAGCGGAATACAACTTTTTGTGCTATCGCAGTATGCTTTAGGTACAGCACGGTTCCAGTATTCAGAAAAAGTCATAAATATCCGTTATCTGAACTGCTTACCATTACCCAGGGTGGTGAGGGTGCTGGAGTCTATCCCAGTGGTTATAGGTCAAAATGCAGAGGACCCCTGAACAGGTCACCAGACCATCCCAGTATAGGAACAAACATTCACACGTGGAGCAATTTAGCATCTCCATCACTGTGGGAGGAAACCGGAGTGGAAATCCAGGCAGAGCCAGGACTCGAATCAAGCCCAGGATTATCTCACTGTGAAGTCAGAGCGCTACCCATTGCACCTCTGTGCCACTGTTTTCACATCTCACATTTGAAAACCAAGAACAAATCCAAATCAGAACTAAATGAATGTCTACAGCATTAGCATAAAGATTACAAAAACATTATATCATGACATTTTCACCATACACAATATGTCCCAGTAAGTATTTTCTCTGATATCTGAAAAGGTTAAAGGGTACAAAGAGGACGCTCTTGTGCCACATTTAAAAAACACCATCAGAACTATAAGAATGAATGACTTTTATTCACTGACTCAAAATAAAGAACACCTATTACTCTCTTGGTCTCTCTCTTGTCATTAAGTGCAACAGGAGCTTAAAACATACCAGCTTAGCTGGGGTTCTAGACATAAACTGTGCTCAGAACACTGGTGGAGAGCCCTGCCTATATCAATACACGCTTAGCATTCAAGACAACGGTGCTGGCACCTTCTCAAAACACAGCAAAATTAGCATAAATCAACGGACACTAAAAAATAGGTTACATTTACTGGTGTAATAGTGTTTGGAGACTTCATCCTCACCTGGAACAGGATTCGCTAAACTGTTACTGGTCAAACACAGAGGAAAAGCCCTCGAAAAGTCTTTGATCCTGTTGGTATCAATCATGAGCAGGTTTCAAAAACCAGAAACCTCTTTTTGGAACTGCATGATTGGTAGAGATGGCCAGTGCTACCACTTTATTGCTATTGATTGAAGTAGTAGTAAAAAGTGTAGCTGTTTGGCGAGGCCGTCCCCGCTGTGGGCATCTGAATGAGCATCTCACAGCAGCGCACTCAATGGGTGCGTGAAGCGGTGAAACATGAATTATGTAAGAAAACAAACACACACCCGTGACCCGCTTTCAGCAGTGGCTCTGGAGGGTCGTTTTGTCTCATTGACAGGGCCAAATGACGCTCTGGACCTGCAGTGCTGAACGCACGGCACGCGCTCAGGAAATCTTCAGCTGCTACTAGGTTTTACACGCAAAGAAAAGAACAAAGCCTGATGAGGTGGGATGGTTTCGCTCAGAGGATTTCCACTCTTTTGTTCAACTTGTTTTCGCGCCAAATAAATGTAGGCCACATGCTCCAAGGCAGAGAGAGAGAGAGAGAGAGAGAGGGAGGCAAAAAGGGGGGGTGAGAGAGAAAGAGGGAAAAGAGTGAGATGAAGAGAGAGAAGAGAGGAAGAGAAAGAAAGAAAGAAAGAAAGAGGGAGGAGAGAGAGAGATGGAAAGAGAGAGCAATAGAGAAACACAGCGAGAGAGAAAGAGAGAGGGGGAGAGACAGAACAAGACAACAAGAGAGTGAAAAGAGAGAGAGAACAAGAGAGAAATAGATAGAACAAGAGAACGAGAGCTTGAAAGAGAAAGACAGAGAGCAAAGGATAGAAAGAGACAGGTTGAGAGAGGACAAGAGAAAGAGGGTGAGAGAGATGGAAAAGAGAAAGAGAACAAAAACCCAATATACAAAGAGAAAGAGTGAGAGACAGAGGGAAAGAGAGAGAGAGAGAGAGAGAGAGAGAGAGAGAGAAAGAGTGAAAGAGAGAGAGAGAGAAAGAGAGAGAGAGAGAGAGCAAACGAAAGAGGGGGGAGAAAAAGCGTGAGAAAGAGGGAAAGATAGAGAGAGAGAGAG
>JBBJLR010138958.1:0-16539 GCA_037577145.1 Brachypetersius gabonensis | reverse complement strand
GACCTGAGCTGCCAAGATACTTAATGAGCCCACCCAAGAGATTTGGACAGTTGGGCTGCTGTGCAAATCCTGCAGGATCATTAAATAAGTTTTAAAGGAACATTCCTTTACTGGTTGTCGTTCTAGTAAATGCCATTCTTCACCTCAGCCAACGCGATCTTTACACAGTCTGTCTACAGCATCTTAGAGACACAGCTCATTAAGCTCAGAGGGAGGGAAGTAGAGAGAGAGAGGATGCAGAATGACAGAAGAAAGAGAAATCTTCAGTCAAGTGAAGATTGTTGTGAAGACTGGGGCGAACGTAAGGTGAAAGTCTAATAATGTATCAAAGACAGAAGGGATGGATGTAGCGCTGAGAAAGAGCAGCAAATCATCAGAGCATCGCTGTTATTTCAAAACCTTATCCCATTTTTTAAGAAAGTCAAGGGCATCACTGCAAATTTAGAGTCTTTGACACACCAATTAAACACACACACTTCAATGCACATAACATATAGATTTCTAAAACACTTGCACAGACCCATTTTCTACTTTCCTTTTTTCCCAGTTTGTTGAAGTCAGCAAATAAACAGTAATTGTGCATTAAAATGTTGCAGTAGTGTTCTCTGTAGAGGACGGTAATTTGACCAAAGTCATTAAAACTTTTTGTCAGATTCTCCCCAAGATAAACCCAACCATGGAGTAAAACAGGCAGCAATATTTATTCCATAGATCAACAGAAAACAAAATTCCATTTCATCATATCAAAGAGAGATTTTCTTTTAATCATATGAAACCACAACACACTTTTTTAAATGCTTTCACGCTGATATCAGATCTGCTTTCAGTTTTTTTCAGTCTTATCATCTGAATGCTGAGTAATATTAGATCTTCAATAGACTTGCATGTGGTTTTTATTAAACCACAGACACCAATCAAGAACTGTTTCAATATTTTCAGTGTGAAGTCAGACAGGCCACACTGTGGCATAGATATAATGATCAGAGTCAGTCAGCTACCACTGTTTCTTCACAAACACTCAGCATATGATTATTATATGATCGTTATACCAACTATCATGCAGTTTAGAACTAGCTTCATCACAAACACTGTACCCGCAGGAAAAACTAAACACAGATCTGAAATCAGCATGAAAAACACTACAGAACGCACAGAAACTTATCACTGATGATTTTAACATGTTGGCCTGTGTAATCGAACCCGACTGAGCGAAACAGAAACTGAATTAGCGAAAAGAACAAAGAGGTGACAGAGGAATCAAAGTCAAGATAAAGACTATCAGGGCAATTCAAACCAGAGAAATAGAATAACCAGATACAAAAACAAATCTGATGCAGAAGTGAGATATTACAAAGGTGGACAAAGTACTCACATTCAGTGCTTAAGTGAAAGTACAGATACCACTGGTCAAATGTTACTCCAATAGAAGTGAAAGTCGTGCAGTCAGATTTTTACTTATGTTAAAGTACCGAAGTACTTGCTTTTAAAAATACTTAAGTATTAAAAGTACATTTTTTTCACCGCACTGTTGCATTTTTGGCCCAACACATACAATACCTAATGCCTCTGACTAGCTTGTAGAACCTCTAGAGTAAGAAATTGGTAAAATGTTACAGAATGAAACACAACCCGAGCTGACAAAGAAAACAAGTCATTTATTTTTAACAAGTCATCAAAACAATCTGTGTGGTCAAATTACTCGAACATGTAAAAGTCTTTATTTAGCTTAATATTTGCATGTAATGAAAACATCATGATTCATTGTCCAGAGCATATGATGCATAATTTAGAATGTTTGAGACCCCCCTGCATGCTCCCCGAAAATGGTGTCCCCCAATTATTTGCACACAACTTAAATTGAGTATGTTTTTATGCAGAAAACCCTACTCTTGAAGTGGAAGTTTACTCCTCAACCATATAACATCTCTGACCGTAATTCAATGCTGAATTAATATCATTTGCTATCTGGGCTACTATTAACACAAATATAGATACAGTCATAGCTCAGTTTTTATGTGCTAACTTTATAAATTAATTAGTAGACAAGCATTGCCTTGGACTTGGCGGGCAAAGTCATTTCACAGGCCGTTTTGCACAATGTTAATGTGATTACTATCTAAAACCTCTGACATTTTCATTGCAAACTTTCACTTGTAGCTAATAAAATGTTTACATACCTCAATATGTTTGCGCAGGTTGGAGGGCGAGTTTTTGAAGGCCGTTATATAGTTTGTTTTAGGCAGACACAGCACACTCTTAAAACGAATCTTTAATTCTTTCGGAAAATATAAGCAATTTGTTAAGAAATGGCCATGGGTGCGAAAATGGCACCAAAAAAAATGCGTCTCGGTCCATCAATCTGGCGTTGCAGAAATGCAATACCGGCATTGAACTTAATTTGATGGTTACAGGCTACGTCAGACGTGATGTAACTCTACTGATTACTGATAGGCTGTCAGTCGGGAAAAAAAACAGTCACGTTTCAGAAAAGGAGGAAAAAACATCCACTTTTAGAATTAAAAGTAACGAGTAACGAGACCCTTGATAGAAATGTAGTGAAGTGAAAGTCATTAGTTTCCAAAAAAAAATACTACTCAAGTGAAGCACAGATACTCAAAAACTCAAGTCAATCTACTTCATTGCTGTCCACCTCTGGATATTTATGTCTCTTAATTAGAGCCATGTGATTAAAACTCGGGTGAATTAGATCTAGTCATTAGGAGTCATTGTGGGAAAGAGGGGTGGAGTCTGGGGTTAGTGTGCTAATGGGATCTTTTACAGACAACTGTGTGTTTACTGGGATGACACTTTTACTTGGCAGGATTTGGAGGCCTGATTCCTCATTAAACAATTAATGTAACTCAAGAGTGGTTTGGTAAAAAACTATTTTCTAAAACCTGTGTTTGTTCTCCTACACACTCGCTGTTTACTGTTTTTTGCTCAGCGCACTGCTGCTTGACCGCTCTCCAGAGGATGGGTGGAAACTATACTGAAAGTTCTCCTAAATCAAAGATCTTGTGTTTTGTCTGTTTGTTTCTAAGACCGAAAATAAAAGAAATTATTTCTTTTCAGTCCTTTTTGTTCTTTGTTAAAATGCTGTTTTTAAAACTCCAGTCGAGTACATCGCATAGGAACACTAAACAAAGCTCAGCATGACATTTGACACCTCAGGCATCAACACAAACTGGAGTAACTTCCATATTACAAGCTGTTTTAATGTATTTTGCACTTCTGGCATAGATCTGTGGAGCTCATGTTCTCAGAGTTAGTATCTAAGCTGCTTGTTCTTATTGAGTTGACATGTAAAAGGTGTAGAGATGCCCTGGACAGAACACCAGTCCATCAGAGAGCAAACACACAGACAAACACAATTACACACTCACACCTAGGGGCAATTTAGCCTGTCAGAATCACTTGGCATGGATGTCTATGGACAGTGGGAGGAAACAAGAGAAAAAAAAAACTCCAGCTGAGAATAAAACCCAGGAATGTCTAACTTCATCAGGAGAAGCAAGGAGTTAAGTTAAAACAACGCTACCTGTGCACCTGTGCATCAGGCTCTATGGCCACTACGGATACCTCAAAATATTGAAATGGTATATGGAAGAAAATAAAATAAAGGGCTGTTCAAAATATTGTTTATCTCTTCTACTCTCTCTAAACTGAGTTTTCTAAAACTGTTGACTCCTTGGCAATATAAGATTAGTCATGCTGTTTCCAGTCTATACCCTATTTTATCACACATTAACCTAAAGGTAGTTAGCTAACAGTCAAAACACAATGGCTTATTTTATGAAGCTTTTAAATGCCATCCTGTTGAGAATTCAGAAGGATGCTGACTGATGCCATCATTTCCATTCTTGCATTTTTGAGAAGTCAAGGCAGCACCTGCCTCCTCTCAGTCTGGATGGAATAATGAATAACAAAAAATTGTTTTAACTAGTCATGTATGTTTATTTATTGGACCAAAAAGTATTTAAAAATTGGGCTAAAGACCCCTAACGCCCCTAAGAAGGTAACTATTGACTTGAGGATACATTTTATGGTCAGCAAGTCAATTGAAAAACCCCAAATTTATAGGAATTAAATATTAAGGATGTTTTTCTCCTATAAATTTGTTTCAGAGACCTCTACGTGTTTCTCTACTTTTCTATAGAGAATAAGGAAAACACAATAGCTCATAACCAGTCAACGTAAATTACTGTGGACAATTAACGATTCCAGATATTTTCAAGTCGACTAATCCATCGACTAGTTGTTTGATGACGTCATCACACACGCAGCGGAGGAACACAGGCGTTCAACACTGAGCAAGTTTTTTTAAAGTTCTCTGTAACCTTAACAGTCAACACAACAATTAAACAAACCTTGAAATTTCTGGTAAATTTAAGTGTACAACAGAAAGTGGGAACAGTTTAAGCTGTGGCAGGATGATTCCCCGCAGTGCTAGCATTAGCTATGTTAGCTTTAATAAGTTTAATAATTGGTTAAACCGAGAAACACCTGTCAGTGTTAGCCAATCAGAGGCAGAGATTGCACTGCGTACACAAGCGCGCAAGGAGAGAATAAAAACACACGACTAGTCGACTTTCAGGGGTCGACTTTTTAATGACCTACTGTGGAAGACCAGAGAATGTATCTTTTCCTTGACCACAAATTAATTAATTTGTATGCAACCACCATGCAACAAAAACGTTCAGTTGTTATGGCTGCAACCACAACATAATGCCATGGTAAGATCTTATTTACTAATCTAACATTTAGGTAAAACTGCATGCAGCCATAATTCCCGTATGAACCTCTGTTGATGGTTTTCTTTTACATGTAAAGGAACTTTATATTACAGACCAAGGATGGGCTGCAGCTTTGATTGTGAATAGTTCCCGTGCAGAGTAAACACAAGCAATGCTCTGTGGGTCTGTGGAAGTTCTAACATGCTCTGTTAAAGCAAAATATCACACTGTGAAGTGACCAGATGTGAAGCTGGTCCATCCCTGGGCAGTCAAACTCCATGAAAGTGTGAGGAGAAAGAATAAAAGTGTTAGCACTGACCTGTAGAATCTGGCAGCGGTCAGAGGTGCAGTCGATGTTCTCACACGGCTGGTACATTCCCAGAGTGATGCAGTTGAGTAGGATCACCATGATGCTGATGCGCTCGAACCAGGTGAAGCACAAAGGTCAAGGACAACACCAAATATCCCATAAGAAAATATTAGAACATTAAAACAGAATATCCTCATTAGGTAGACATCCAACATTAACAAATTTATTGCTAAAGCAGCGTGTGATATTTCCCTTATTTCACGTTTTTGACTTGTCGAATAAAGAAGTGTGTTAGAAGTAAAGCAGCTTGAGGTTTGTATGGGTTTGAATGCTCTGCTGGGCTATGGACACCCTGAGATTCCACGATAAGCATCATACTAGTGTACTGATAGAGAAGTGATTGGTCATTTATTGAGTTTTCCTTATTTGAGTAACTGATTGGCTGGAAACTAGTTACTTGCCAGTCTCAGAGGTTAGACATCTCCAACTCTCCCCAGAAACTCTGGTAGGATTTTTATCATTATTTTTAAAAAAATTTAATGCAGTACTGATTACAAATAACAGAACTGAAAATAATTAAAAGAGTCTCTTAGATTACGTTTGGCACTACACTTGCTGCTCCTTTATTTATCTTTATCATTGGTAAATACAACTTTAAACCATCTGGAAATACATTTTGAAATAAAGTATAAATACACATTTTCACCAAAATCTGAGTGAATTTAAAGGTCTGTAAAACAGAATCAGAATCAGACAACTTTATTGATCCTGCTCAAATAAACTCAAACAAAGTATCTGCAAAATTCTCTGTACAAAACACACTATGCAATATTTACAACTTGCTGGGGTATAAATACTACAGATAAAATACTAACTGTGTAAATTATTTTCTCTTTCCAGAAAGAAAAGATTGTCAGAGACCAAGGTATGCCAAAATGAACCGTGCAGTAAAATATTTTCTCCATTTTGACGATGCTACAAAACTGTCTGAAAGTAAGAGTCTGCGGTTTATAACTTCCATAGGAATCCGAGCGTAGCTACACCTTCAGGCTCTTTCACTAAATCTGTTCAGCTCTCATCTCGCCACCTTTATGGACCATTTCTTTTTCAATTTACTCTCTTACAGCACTTCCTCCTCCTGACTCGTTCAAGCTTTTAGCTAGCTATTGCTTTTTTCCTGTTAGCACACATCATCTCTTTCTCCTCTTATCTCCCTTTGATTCTCTCCATCGTGTTTGAACACATCACCTTTCACTCTCTCGCACTTTTTAATCTCTGACACACACACACACACACACACACACACATCTTTTATTCTCTGTTCTCAGTCTCTGTAGCGTTTGAACTGCGCTAGCCGTAAGGCAGGGATTGATCTAGCGCATGTTTAGTACCAAACCCAAAACTGCTCTCGCTTAATTAGCGCTTAATGGAAACGCCCCTCACCGAAAACAGGCCCTTCTGGCACTTCTGGCACTATGATTTATAGACACAAATTTTTTTCCCCTTGCCCTATACATGTAGATCACAGCTAGCATACGGCTAAAGGCAGAGGAATTAGCCATGGCAATGGACGGGCTTTGATCTCTAATGCATTACATTCAAAAGAGATTTTGAGTGTATTTTTTCCTGCTTGCCTTTAATCACTGACAGCAAAGAATGGCAGGGCCCAGAGAGGTGGGCAGGTCCATGCCATGTTAGCAAGCGGCTCGCTATGGGTTCCAGAGGGAAAAA
Source organism: Brachypetersius gabonensis (assembly GCA_037577145.1). Lineage (NCBI taxonomy): Eukaryota > Metazoa > Chordata > Actinopteri > Characiformes > Alestidae > Brachypetersius > Brachypetersius gabonensis. Next base: position 9,765 of record JBBJLR010138958.1, on the reverse strand, counting down.
CTGAAATTTTCCCCTCTCTTGCTCCAGTGATTTATTCTCTGTGTGTTGCCCTCTCCGACTGTGACACCAGAAAGGACTTGGCGTAGGCCTGAAGAAACACTTCAGCTATGTTTGAAAAGGCTGTGGTGCAGAATCAATCTCACATAGCAAATCAGCCTCAATCTCACATGATTACCGAACAGTTCGGGAAGAGAGCAGCAGCGGCAGAATTCTACAGCTACACTGTTTATTCGGCAACTACCAGTGAATGCAATCAGAAAATCGTATTGGATGGAGCAATGCATGAACGGATGGATGAATGGGTGGTTCGAGTGCAAAGGTAAAACCTACACATGGTCACTTGAAACATACAACTACCCCACTGATACCTTTAGCTATATAAATATTTACAGTAAATATACAGTAAATATACCGTATACACAAAAGCCATTCATTTATTTTTATTTATTTATTTATTTATTTATTATGTATTTACCATGCCCTTTCGCTTTATATCCAAAGTCTGGGAAAGTCTGTGGAAATAAGATTTAAAAACGGTTTAAAAACTATTTAGCAGTGAATGTTTTTTTTTCACATTCCTATTGCTAAATTGATATAGATTCATATACAGAAACTGTGAAGTTTCATGACAGAAAACTCACCCTAAGCCTTCTAGAAGTCCTAGACACATCCATGATTGTGAATATGTTATAATGTAAATGGCAGCAGGTAGGTCAGGGCAAGAACTCTTTACTGAAAGAATTCAAGGTAGAAAATGTCTTGAACAAGCTTCAATTGTCCATATTTAATCCAGAATGGCCAAAAAAGACTCAAGTACAATGCCATTATCTGAGCCATAACAAAATACTGGAATCTCATAGGTTGCTTGGCATTGCTTTTATGATGACTAATATAAAATGAAACACTATTATGGGTGTGTTTTTCCCTTTCTTTTTGATCAAGCTTGGGCATTTATAGTCTGAAGTTTTAATAGCATTAAATAAAAACACAACAGGAAAAAAACAACAGCCCTTTTAAAAGAGACCCCCACTGGAATACAGCAAGAAGATTTTAACATTTACCTGAGGGCTGGAATTTTATACTGTTTCCACCACTGCCAAAGAACAATAAAACAAACAGCAGGACCACACAACCAAATGAAACTGAGGTAGAGAGAGAGAGACAGAGAGATGGAGTAAGAGAGAGAGAGAGAGAGAGAGAGAGAGAGATAAAGAGAGGGAGAGAGAGACAAAGAGAGAGAGAGAGAGAAAGAGACGGAGAGAGAGACAGAGAGAGAGACACAGAGAGAGAGAGAGAGAGAGAGAGAGACGGAGAGGGAGAGAGAGACGAAGAAAGAGACACAGAGAGAGAGAGAGAGAGAGAGAGAGAGAGAGAGAGAGAAAGATGGAGAGAGAGATAATCCAATATAGTAAGCGACAACTTGAAACCTCATTTTCAGTGTAGCTCATTCAATATTCATCATGGAGGGATTAGAAAGAGAGAGAGAGAAAGAGAGAGAGAGTGATGAGAGAGAGGACAAGAGAGAAAGAAAGCAAGGGAGGAGAGAGGGTTGCAGATAAAAAAGTGCATCTGGCCGAATCGGAGAGGGTGTGTGTGTGTGTGTGTGTGAGGAAAGAGATTCCTTCCTGACACACCGACAGAGATCAGGTCAGTCCTGTGGGCTCCTCAGACTGTAATTGGCTGGCTGAGGTGACGGAGGCCAGAGACTCGCTGACACCAGACAAATCCACATCTTCCTCACACACACACACACACACACACACACACACACACACACACACACACACACACAACCCCTGCCAACAATTGATGGCTCTATAGGGTAAGGTTTTAGGAATTAGTAAATTTAGCTCTTTGAGATGCACCTCTTTACTGATCCAGGTTCCCAGTTGTGCACATACAGGTCCTGTAATCTTCTTAGAAAAGCTCTTCCTATGGAAAGCCATATGCTGAGCTACTGCAAATGAGCCTGAAGTCACTAACCTACTTTTTCTGGGGTGATGAAGCTTTGGCATGAGTTGAAGTGGAGCTTATTCATCCACCTTACTTTAAAAAGTGATCTTACAACATTGGATGTAATGTATATTTAATGTTACCCAGCAAAGCCTTTTAACATCAGAATCAGACAACTTTATTGATCCCAGAGGAAAAGCTTACATTATGCTATGTTAAATATAAACTCCACAGAAACACTCTGGGAAATAGTCTGTATGAAATACACACAGACACATGCTGGGGAATAGATCCTATAGATAAACAACTTACTGCTAGGTATTTTACTAGAAACACAGATAGTGGTTTGGAGTTGTTCTCTATAATGAATTCAGTACTGCTTTAAAAAGAGATCAGTACAGCTGACATAAGTAGTGATATTCCGTATGGTAAGACTATTACACGTAAAAATAAGATACTGTACATAAAATCTAATTGTCGATTCTTTCATCTCTATGAAAAAATATTACTGTCTTTTAATCCATCTTCTTCTTTAATATTATGATTTCTCAATATTTTTTTTTCATTGATATTGATTCATTTTGATATGTAAAGAATGGGATTCAAGAAAACTGAAAACATTTCTTGACAACAAATCAATAAAAATATGCTTCAGTGGCCTTACATTGTTACTCTGTTAAACGTGTTTCCATAGCAATTAGCATTCTTAATGTGTCACTCAGAAACTACCACAGGGCATCCAACAATAAGATATGATTTATTAGTACTACAAGTAGGAAATTTGCTTAAGTACAGCATGGAACTACTTTTAAATAGAGCTCCAATTCCACCTGCTGATCCATTTTACTATGGCCAACTTGAGCATGCATGCAATCACTATTCTTTAATGAGTCATATAGGAAGAAAGTGACTGGTATACCAGTCATTTACATGTAAAGTCATAAATACTGTAAAAGCAAGAGCCTTAAAACTCTGGAAAAGCACTCGTCGATCACACTCCTCCTGTTCCTTCATCAACATTGTGTGCCTAGGACGCTTGAAATTGAGCAGATCGCCAGTGATCAGGCAGATAAAGACGGCAGGGTGAAGAGAGATGCTGCAGATAGAGTGAGAATTACAGTGGGAGAGAGTGAGAGAGAGAGAGAGACACAGAGAGAGAGAGAGTCAGAGATGATGAGGAAGATGTGGAAGTGTGAGCTATTTTAGGTTATGGTGCTCTTCTGGCCCCCTGGAGACTTTAATAACGAGGCCAACACTCCAAGACACACCAGGGACAGCACAATCCCCAGGACACACACACACACACACACACACACACACACACACACACTCAATTGCCCAGCCAGACTCACTCATAGTGCTGAAATTACTTTCATTTGTATTTAACTCATAGACATTCCAGTTTTAGCCAGCAGTTACAAAATCATGTTTTATGGACTTTTTTGCATTCATAGCTCATTTAAACAAGCAGAGAAAATCAGTGAAAAGCCAAAAAGCTCAGCTCTGTCCACGCAGAATTCAGAAGGGAAATGTGACTAAAACTAGGCTTTTACTTGCTGTCATATACATCAAAACATCAAAAAAGTAACACACTTCTGTGATTTGAAAAAAAATTCTGCAAGCATCCCTATGGGATTCCATCAGTATGTTAGTGCTAAGCTATTGGAGATTTCCATGAGCATTTTTGGCCATTCTAGATTCAACATGGACATCTGAAAACTTGTTAAAGTTCATTTGAAGGCTAAACATGCGTCTTCGAAGAACTACGAGTTACAATAAATTCGATAAAGCATCAGGAATGGTCAAAAAATGCTCATGGGCATCTAAGAAAAGGACTGTTGCTGCAGCAGAGGGTGGAAAATTGCCTGTAAATACCTATGTTTTCAGGGGAAACATTGAACAAGCTGTTATCTTAACATATTAGACATATAGTGTACATAATGCAAGCCACAGTGATTGATATATCTAGCTATTAGAGTACCAGTATCACTTGCAATGGCCAACACTCAGAAAACCTTCTCACTGGACAAAATAAACTCACCAATTTTCTGAAATTTCTTTTCCTGTGTCAGCACAAGCACCAGTGCACAAGCAGTCCTATTGAATCAGTGGCCTACAGAGACGGTGTTAACAGAGATGTTGAAGCCAGCTGTAGGCTCTTGACCCCTCTCTGACCTCCTGTCCACGGCCCACTGAGAGAGCCGAGCCTTTCACCGAGCTTTTCTATCACTCCATCGCTCTCTTTCCACAGGTCCTGCTCTCCCTCACTCCATCCTTCCCTCTACAGGGCCTCTTTAGCCATTCATCTTTCCATACCTCAACACAGGCCATTCTTTATCTATCCATTCATCCATCTCTCTCTATCCCTTTTTGTCACACCATCTTTTATCGCTTCCCGTGTGTCTCGGAAGAACTACATTAAATTCCCCAAATGCTAATTCCATCAGATTCCAGAAGCCAAACAAACGGCATCAAATTTCTTCACATCAACTCATGTGCGCACAGCTGAGACCATGTCAGATTCTTTCTGTTGTGCTTTTTTTTTCCTTTTTCCTCCGCAGCAAACCCTTTTCTTCTCTCCGCACCTTCCTCTGAGGAAGGCTTTAGAGGACGCCGCTTGGCAGCTTCCCCGCAAAGAGCATCATGCAATGTTCCAAACTTTCTGCTGCCGCTTTTATCACTGTCCAACCACAAACGATCCGCCATCACACATCTTTTCACTTCAGAATTCTAGACTTCACATGGACATTTGAAGCTTGTTTAAAGTTTTATTTGAAACTAAACATATTTCTTACATATACCTTGTTTTTAGTTTTACAGTAATTCCTTCGTTAACAGGCTTTTTGTCTGGTACAGACATTTATAACTACTGGCATTCAATTTGAAATGCATTGATTATAGCTCCTGTTAGTCTGTATCATTTACAGGACCTCCAAACTGCCCATTATCAGTTTCTAATTATGTAAACAGTTGACGCCTTCAGACTTCAGTCGGGTTACTGAAGCCCTAACCAATAGGAGAGCTCATTTGGAAGCAGCTGCCTACACCTCTGGGGTATTAAGCTATTTTTTTGTCCACCAAACATTGACAGTAGTACTAAAATAGGGTGAAGTGTGAAAATACAAGGAGTGATGAAAATACAAACTATAAACAACAAATATGTATTAGTTTTAATGGTTTAGATCTTTTTTGATTGTCAACAGTACTTCCCTGCACCCTGCATATGATCATCTGGCCAGCAAAAGATTAAATATAGTTTCATACTCTTTATAAGCTAACCAGAAAATGCATGATTAGCCTATTTAGCCTAATGTTAGCTGATTAACCTACTGTAAACATAACTCTGAGCACAACATGACATTGGAACATGGATTTTAGTCATATGATCATCTGGCCAGCAAAAGACTAGATATAGCTTCAAAAGCATCAACAGCAGCTAGTAAAACAGATATAGGCAACTTACTCATGCGCAAAGTGCCTCTGTTTCCTCCAGTTAGTTTTCAACTGTGTGGAACGAGCATGTGGTTTGTGTATAGCGGTGAAATGGGGCGTGTTCTCACCGCCTCCTGCTGCAGAATGAACCAATCACGCAACTGCTGCTCAGGTATTCAGATTGCTGTTTTACAACTGAATAGCTGAGAGCATGGCTGTGGAACAGAAAATCATAGCTCTGGGACACATGCTTTCATTTTATTCAATTTACAAAGCGCCATCGATATATTTTATAGAGGCTTCAAGGTTACTTGTGGTGTTATTTATATGTTTCTAGGACAAAACTCTTGATGATTGTTTTGGAACAGTCACAAAATCCCTCTGGAGGGAGCTCCGACCTCAGAGGGTTAATCTCTTATTATACAACTTTGTTTTGAACTTTGTACAAGTGACTTCTCCTTCCTCCTCACTGCTATCACTCAATAACTCCTCCCCCATTGTGCATCAGAATCTATAACTCCTCCCCCTGTGACACACCCACACATCAGACTCTATAACTCCACCCCTTGTCATCCACCAACCCACCCATCTGACTTTATAACTCCTCCCTCTTGTCACACACCCAACCATCACACTTTATAACTCCTCCCTCCTGTCACACACCCACCCATCATAACTCCTCCCTCTTTCACCAACCCACCCATCAGACTATAACTCCTCCCCTCATCAAACACCCACCCATCACACTCTAACTCCTCCCCATTACACCCACTGTCAAACTCTATGATTCCTCCCCCTTCACACCTACACAATAATCTGTGCAAAAACCTTCTGCTATTCAGATGCACGATTTTTTATTGGGTTTGAGTCATTATCATTATGTGCAATGTCTTATTATTGTGTGCAGTTGTCTTGCCATGTGCAACATCACTACTTAATAATGTCTTAATGATGCAGTGCTGATCTACAACTGAGCTCTACTATGTGCAACAATTTATTCAGTACAGAACAACAACAAACCACTAGTGTTACTAATAAAGTTATTTATCAATAATATTTATATCCTAGCATAATGTTTTCATTTGACTTATTTATATTTTTCCTGTCTTTGTGTGTCTGCAACTTACTGCAACTTAGGGAAGATGGCGCCGTGTGTGTGGCCTGCCATTTCCTCCTAGCAATGGTGCTTGTCTCTGTACTGTTTGTATGTTTTATCAGCACTCTAATAGTCTATGATTGCCAGACACTATTGAATCTTCGGCTATCCAAGATCTAGTCAAGTTAGATTCCAAAGGACATGGAATGTTACCCCCATTCCTGGCGATGATCCCAGCTCACCTCCGCCGTTTCCCAGCTCAACCCCCCCCGGCGTAAGCATTCCCGTCGCCAGGGAAAACGTGGTGGCAGGCTTGTGAGGCTTAAAGCATGCCTAGTGGGTGTCTCTGCACACCCCTGGACTAGGTTTGGTGCTGTACCTGGCCTTGCCATTTCTGGACACTCGTAGGACCCTGTCAGTGCTTGTCTGGTGCCTATCAAAGAGCTGGGAGAGGAGTTTCAGCTCTGCGGCCCCTTGCCCGTGCTGGCGCAGTGTTAAATTTGACAACCTCCGGTCTCTACGCCAGGCTCCCTGGCCAACTGGATCTACAGTCCCCCCGGCTCCTGGTAGATTCAGCTTGGTGAATGCTAGATCCCTAGCAAACAAGACCTTCGCCTTAAAGGATTTTTTTATTTTTTTTTTTATGGATTTTCTCTGTGTGACTGAGACTTGGTTGAACTTCTGCTTTTGATACAGTGGACCATGTAATCCTGCTCTCATGCCTTGAGCAGTGGGTGGGCATCAGGGGCTCCGCACTCGAATGGATCAGATCGTACTTGACAGATCGAACTTTCTGTGTCAATCTTGGCAACTCTGTGTCCTCTGTTGCCCCACTTGTCTGTGGTGTCCCCCAGGGTTCAGTTATTGGCCCTCTTCATTTCTCACTGTACTTGCTGCCCCTTGGTTCCACACTTAGGAAGCATGGCATCTCTTTTCACTGCTATGCAGATGACACTCAGATTTATGTGGCCCTTAAAAAGGGGGATAAGCACACTAATCATTTAATTAAGTGTCTTGAGGATATAAAGGCCTGGATGGCCTTGAATTTTTTTTTTTTTTTAATGGCAGAGAGACTGAAGTGATAGTCTTTGGTGACACTACTAGACTGCCCTCAGGAGATCGTGGGGTCGTTTGCCCAATATGTTAAACCTACTGTAACAAACCTTGGGATTAAGATGGACCCGGATCTTAAATTTGACAGCCAGATCAGATCAGTAATAAAATCAAGTTTCTTCCATCTGAGACAACTGGCAAAAGTAAAACCCATTCTCCCAAGAAAGCACTTTGAAACGACAATCCATGCCTTTGTTACCACTAGGTTAGATTACTGTAATGCACTATATGTAGGGGTTAGTGCGTCCTCCATCTCTCGTCTTCAGATGGTACAGAACGCAGCTGCACGTCTATTAATGGACTCACGAAAACATGAGCACATCTCCCCTATCTTAGCTTCGTTGCACTGGCTGCCTAAATTTTAAGATCCTTTCATTTACTTTTAAGGCCTTAAATGGTCTTGCTTGCTGAGCTTCTCCATTCCTATACCCCAACCCGCGCTCTCAGGTCAGCTGATCAGCTGCTCTTGAGCGTGCCGAAAACAAAGCGGAAACTCAAAGGATATTGCGCCTTCGCTGTAGCAGCCCCGAAAATTTGGAATGGGTTGCCGTTGCTCATCAGACAGGCTTCTTCTGTTTCTGATTTTAAATCTCTTTTATAACGCCACTTTTTTTCCTTGGCCTTCAACATGATGTAGAGTGATTTTACTGTGTATGTTCATCTTTTATGTCTATTTTATATTGTATGCTTTTATATTTTATCATGTACAGCACTTTGGTCCTTTGCGTTTACAAAAGTGCTTAAAAAATAAAGTTGGATTGGATTGGTCTGTGCAACCTTTCAGTGTATGATATGTTGAACACTGGAACATGTCATTCTCTCATTAAATATAGGTGGTGCTGAGAAGTGAGTGTGTCCTCATGAAAAATCTGATGATGAGGCCTGAGGTGAGTCATATTTTTCGGAGAAAGCTCTGTGGGGCTGCGTTCATCCAGAACTAAAATTACACCGGCTACCCAAATAGTCTGCTTTCAGAGATGACCCCTATAAACTGAAACGTATTGTTATTTGTTGTCAGTATATTCCAAAAATTTTAATATGATTTATGGTAATAATATAGTTGGCGATCTGAGGAAAGTGATGAAAACCAAACAGACAGGTGAGGTGACAGGATGGCTCTCAGTGTGACTCCCCAAGCCTGCACATGGCACACTGCAGATGGAGGGAGGGGGTGATTGAGCCTTGCTGACTGCAGCAAACTGGGGGCATAGTAGGGTCACTAAAGATACTTTTCCGCAGGTACACAGGACCAGTTCAGTACCTAAACTGTACTGTGAAGGTTACGGAAGTATCCCACTTTGATTTTGAGTGTAGCTCAGTCTGGCAAGAGAGTTTCTGGCTCAATCCAGTATATGTGAGTTAGAAGCACTAATCTCCATATGTGTGTGTATGTGTGGGTACATTTGCATGCAAGCTGTGTGTGATGAGACTCCAAGGACACACAAATACACACACTATAGGCCTTCATCCACAGGTATATAGGTACTGCAATGGCATGGCAGTTTTAGCTTGATTTTCCAGTGTATCTCAGGCCAGAGTTTCTGACTCTCCCAGTTTATGATCGTCGCTCCAAAACCACGTCCATGGAGTCGAACCAGAGCTGCTTCTGTTATTGAGGTCTTTTATTTTTTGTAGTATTGAGTTTTTTTCTCAGCAATCTTTAGCCCCATGGTGAAAAACCTAACCCAGCTAACTTGTTAGTGTGACAGCTCAGGGGGTAATGTGGGTGGACGGCCGCTAGAGGTCGTCCTGGGGTTTTATGTTCTGGTTTATTGTGTGGGCATATTTAGGTTCATTTAAATCACCTGTTGTAGTTTAGGGTTAAGCACATGTGTTGGGTGATTGGTGGGTCTTTTTTTGTCGGCCAACCATCACACTTGCTTGGTTTTGTTTATGTTCCTGGTTAAGTTCTGTAAATAAAGTCTTCACGAAGATGGAAACTTTCCTGTCTGCCTGCTCTTATTGGGAGAGAGTAGGGAGACCTGACAGTTAGACACCTTATGTACATAAAATCACTTTATACTGTGCAATGTTATTCATTTTAGATTTTTTTTTTTTGTATATTGTTTTGTTTTGTATATTTGCTCATATTAGAGTTTTTCTCAAATGCTAAAACACAAAAGCCAATCCTCTAAACCAAATGACCAGTTGTCTAAACACATTTACTAAAT
>JBBJLR010138930.1:0-16540 GCA_037577145.1 Brachypetersius gabonensis | reverse complement strand
CTGTGGCTCTAGTGATGTGTCTTCAGTCTGATTTAATGTATTTTTCTAAGTATCTAAATGCCTGTAGTAAAATTTTGATTTTCTCAGTCTTTCAGTTGGAAAATGGTGCTGTGCTACCATCATTTAAACGATTGTAACTTGACAACCGTTTAAGCTACAGCTTTGACCAAGATATCATTTTAAAGCATATTTTCTTTAATGGTCAATTTTGAATTTTGGGTCACTGTGACTCATTTTGCCAGATCAGGTCACATATCTCTACGCTCTCAGATAAGTGAGCCTTCTACACAGATCATGCTTTAGCCCATTGAGTCAGACATTGCAATCTTTTATGTCTAATGCACTGTTTTAGAATCCATATTTGAGGCTGAAACTCGATCCATTTGGCGACAATGAAAGCTCCCTCCTGATTCTGCTTGGTGTGAACACTTGGCAACCCTGGCCCACCCCGTCCCACGCATCTCATGCTCTGATCGGGCGCCTCCCACCCATCCGTCTACTCTGCCATGTTTGCATCCTGAATCTTTTATTTCTTCTCTTTGCATGACTTCTGCTCTCTGCTCTCCCACCCACCAAAGCACTCTTCCCCTCCTGTATGTCCTCTTGGGGCTCTTGCTGGAGGACTTGTGCTGGAACATGTGCTAGAGTGTGATGATGGTTCACATCACCCTTTTAAGTTGAATAATATTACATTTACATTGCTATAATTAGTGGTGGAATGATTACACTTTTTTGCAATTCTTTTCCAGGTTTTTTTTTCTTCCCATTATCACTTGGATGGCCATGTCTTCTCAAATACAGAATAAAATACATATGATAAAAATGCAAATGTGTGCAAAATTAAACATCTCTGATCAGCTTTAAGATTTAAATCACCAGTTGAATATTGTGTAGGTCCCATTCGTGCTGCCAGCTCTGGTCTCCACACCTGGGCAATTTGAAGTCAACACCTTGATTTCAAACCGTTCAGCAAGGGTACTCTGACCAGGCTCTGGCTATGCAGCCTCTGTGTGTTCTGACCATTCTATTACAACCAGTAAGAATCTTTTCAGCAGTCTGTATTCCAGTAGCACTGCCACTAGAACTAAATCCTGCAGTAAAGTATTATACTGACTATTCAGTTCTATATTCAGTTACTATAGAATGTTTATTCTGTCGTCTCCATAACTGTAATGCTATAGGCAAAAGCTTGATGACCGCTTTTTGTTCTTAGTGAAAGTCCTTCACAAGGATCTAAATATTAAATATGGTATCTTACCCCAAATGGAAGCACACAGTTTCTATTTATTTTACCATTAAATATAATTCCATAAATTATAATAAAATCAAAATAAAATACCCTAACCTTTGCAAAAGTCACCTTTTCGGTTTTGGTTTTGTCTCAACATGTTAAATTCAGCATTTAAATACAAATCCTGCTCTAAAAAAATGCTTTTATTGGCAAATGGTCCCTATCATTCTTTCGCATGCCACAGTAATCTCAGACCACTACCTCCCCTCACTTTTATATTAGTTGTTCGATAACATGCAACACAGCTCTTAGTTTTATTGAATACCTCCCAGATTTATCACTTTTAGTTGCTTCCCCATCTGGTACAGCAAAAATCTGTAACCTAACTGAATGCCTTGAGAACTCTAGGCAACATTGCACTTTTAAGACATAAAAGTATAAGACAGAAAAAGTGTGCACCCTGTATAATGATCAAACACTCCTTAAAGCAAAAAGTAAAAAAAAAAAAATAGCTTAAATGGCAATTTAGCAAGGTGAAATATTTCCACTCTATCTGAAAGAAGAATGTTTCTGTGACACGCTCCCCCTATCTATCATCTCTTGTTGAATCTAACAAAATAGTCCCTGGTTTCTATTCAGTACAGTTTCTAAATTAACTAGAAATCAGGGAGGAACAGAACCTCAGATACCAGCAAACTATAGTAATGATGTTTCTTTTTCAACAATAAAATCAAAGCCATTAGACAAGACATTTAAACAAGTCTTACTATATCACATCAGTTGATACCTGATACAGTCAAAATACTGATCAAAATATAGCTGCAGCAGAGAGGCTGGTGTCCTTTAATCCAGTTCAACAGACTTACCGGTAATAACAGGGCCTCTTTTATCTATAATAAACGCTTCTCCGTTGAACAAACCACATCATGATACATACAAGCTCTCAAAATGTTAATTTTTTATCAATGATTTTAGAGAAAGTCATGACCCAAGAGTTACGTTCGCTGCCTAAGAATTGCTTATATGAAAAATCCTGGCCTCATCACAGCCCAAACATTTGTGTTAGGCTCCATAGCTAAAAATAAATTATTTCAATCTCACTTTTGCAGTAACAACCTAATAGAAGCAATAGCTTCTAAGCAGGAAATGGAAAACCAAACATTGCAACGCAATTACATCGCATTCTGCTCGGCTTGAAACAAAGGTACAGGTCTTAGGAGCCCATCTACAACTCTGACATGCCGATCGTGCAAAAAGCATTTTTGGAACTGAACCTCCAGCATCTCCTAAGCTATTTCTCTTCTTATACTCTCTATTTTTCTTCCTCTCTTCTTGTTTTCTATATTTACGCACACACATGTTGAAATGAGTTTCAAACGTGAAAATGTTCCGGGCTGAAAACGGCCGCAGGCAGCATCGTGCCGTAAGACCTTTGCTCGTACCAGCGCCGGCAGAGAGAAGGGAGAGGGAAAAAACAACAACAGCACATTTTTAGATATTTGTGGGCGGACTTACTAAATAACTGAATATATTGAAACAAGAAACATCTTCGGGGCTATAATTGCATTCCCAGGCTTCTCCATGGTCCACAACAGATGAAGTAGTTGAGATTCTTTGTAGCTGTGTTCCGCTCCACACTGTGCTTAACCTTTGCCACAGTGCTGCGTGTGTTCCAGGCTGATTTCAGACTGAATCATTCACAGAGGAAGTGAGCTGCAGAATTTCTGCGTATGGTCATGCATCTCCTGCAGCAACCGTCTCTGCCAAACATCTCCTCACTAACACAACAGTTACCAACATTTATACAAATTTCAATGTAAAATAATTAAGTTGATGACATACAATTAAATGCATTCTTAAAAACCTGTCATTTTTTTCTATAGCAATGAAGTGCAAAAAAGCTTCAACAGAAACTCATTGCCTTCATACTTATATTCCAACCCATGAGTAGATGGGCATTGGAAACATTTTTAATGAAGGGAGGGTGCAGCACTTTACATCTCACCTGTGTGTGTGCAGTGGATGTGGGTGGGGCTTGTGGGCTTGCGGCTGTCTAAGTCTCAACTGTTGTCCGGGTAGGAAGAAGTGGGGGTTGAAACAAATGGTTTTGAAAAGGGCTATAATGGTTCCGGCCCCCATGCATTAGTGTGTAGGTCATAAATTTAATACATTCACTCATTGGTTGATTGTAGCCCTCTCCCTCCACTTTATACAGTTTGTGGGTCTTTGTTACAGTGAAGGTTTTTGTAAGTAACTAGAGTTTTCTACATTGCTGTTGCAAAGTGTGACCTCCGTGGATCTGACAAGCTTGTCCAGCACATCCCAGTGTGTTACATATCATTGTAACATCCACATGAATGACAGGACCCAAGGTTTCCCAGTAGAGCATTGCTTGGTTACCATCATCCTATAATCCAATAATACGATAAAAGTATTATTCAGTTGCTACAGAGTTGTGTGTATAAGTGACCTGTATTGTTTGAATCACCCTCTTGGCAGCTGTAGCATCATTTTGAAGCTTGGAAATACCTTTCAGTTAGAGCTATGAAGGCGAGAGCTACAGTGTCCATACAGATACGTCCGCTGCAATGTGGTGTTACAACTAAGATACATTATTATTTTTTTTTGTTCAGAGACATGTCATTGATCTTTATTTTGCTGATACTTGCAGTTCTACTTTGTGTTAAAAAATCATTCATGCCACATCTGACATGTCTTCAGGTAATCATATTAATTTGAATGCATATGTTGTAATGAATTCAGGTGGGACTTGCAATTGTTACTGCTAGCACAACTGTCTGTTACAATGAATACCTCCTGTTGGGTCATTTGTATTGCTCTGTTTTCAGCTAAATAGTTTTAAGAGATGCTGAGAACAAAACGGGTGTTTTCATATTGTCGCTGTCAGAAAAAAGTCTCGTACTTCCAGACCAATTTTTTGACATCATTTGAAAGCACCATGTTAAAAAAACACAGTGTTTTGTCCTTCCCCTGAAAAGTTTTTGAAGACCTGAAATATTTCTCAAATATTTATTTGGCAAACAACAAGAGCTGCCTCAAATACCATTTAAACTGTTTTCTTGCATATATTTGCATATATTTGATTTATTCTAAACACATGTTAAACTGTGATTCATTACAGTGCAGTCCATTACTAACCTCTGATCAAGTCCCTGTTTCTGTATGTATTTGACCAGAAACTGGCACCGTCTGTAATGATGTTCTCCCACTCTTGAACTACAGGCCAGTTTCAGTTCCAGCTTGTTAAAGGTTTAGAGGCAGTGCAGCTTTTAAAGTAAAAAATCAGTGACATAGGGGTTGTGTGACTGACTTGCCCAGTCAAGAACTCTCAATTTTTTGGCATTGAAACACACCAAAAGTCTACATTTGCTGTACTATATTTTTACTTTTTCTGGCACAGGTTAATCTTCAGTTCATCTGTCCATGCAACTCCGTCCCTGAGCTCTGCAGACATTTCTATGGGCTTTTCAGCAAATTCTAACCTGGTGCTTCGGTTGTTGAGGAGCATCAGTGGATGCATCTTCTAGTGAATCCTCTGAGGTCGTGCTGGTGTATAGTCTTTATTTTTGGTAATCTTTGACACATCTCTGCCTACATCCTGAAAGGAGTTCTTGAACTGTTTAACAGTAGTTTATACCAGTACGCGAAATACTCAGGGGGACTCCCCTACCCACTGCGCCAGTACTATAATGGAGTCTTACAAAGAGTCGAAATAAAAAAGGCTAAACAGGGTGGCGGTAGCTCAGTGGGTAGGATACTTGCCTCTGGAACAAGAGGTCATGGGTTCGAATCCTACCTTCAGCACCACCATTGGGTCCCTTAACACCAAGTTGCAAGACCCTTAACACCAAGTTGCTCCAGGGAGAGACTGTCCCCTGTAGGTAGGGAATGGAAGTCGCTTTGGATAAAAGCGTCTGATAAATGCCATATATATGTATATTTCATGACAATCAATTAGACTATACAGGCTTGGCACACGCATCACTTTTAGGTAACTATGAAGCTACTCACTGTAACAGGCTCCAGACAGTGTGCTTGTATAACCCAAAACACACGCTCAGACACTTCTTGTCATTGCCTTTTCATGCTTTTGCATTTCTCGTAAATTTTGTTTCACTTTTGTTAAATGAATTGCATCTAGAATGATGAATACAGGACATGCATACGTGGTTCTAGACGGGGGCCAGCGTGAGCCAGGGCCCCTGCAGAATTGCCATCGCAACATGCGCTGGCTCAAAGAACGGAACTAATGCTGCGTGTGTTCTAGACACTCGCTGTTATCTGCAGCCTGAAGATCAGCAGCGCAAATTGTAAACTTCGGTTGTAAAAGCTAACAGCTGGAATCCTAAATGTACTAGCTTTCTATTTTTCCTCCTTACTACAGTGAAATGATGACAGAGTGATTAAAAAATATAGTGTGGTTTCATGCTGTGAAAAAGAACTGTAATGAAATTAAATAAAAAAGCTAAATCTTAGTTAAACACGTTAAAAAACCATGTAGAACAATGTAGCTTTGCACAGCCCACATTTTATAGAGATTTTTTCAAATTTCAATATACTTCATTCAGCAAATAAACGGTAATTGTGTGTTACAATGTATATTAATATGTATATGTCATCACAGTTAGGACAAAACCTCACATCTCCAAAATTGTAACTTTACAATAGAAGCAAAAAACCTTCCTAACTTTCCTGATTTTCACCCATTTCTCTAGTCAATGTGCGAAATTCCGACACAATTCAAAAGGCAACGGGTTTTTTAAATGGCATCAAAGAAAAAGAGGATAAAGGATGTTTCCATTGAATAGAATAATACTGACAAGATCATAGGGCATCTGTTGATATTGCCAGAGGACTCTGTGCCATTTGCAGTGCCGAGCATGCCCTGTCTTCTTCTTCTTCCTCTCTCTCTGTCTCTCTCTCTTTCTCTCTCTTTCTTTCTCTGTGAGTGCTGTATCTTCATACTTTTTCAAATATAGATCATAGAGGTGCACTCGCTCAGACCTTAACTTGAATTACATAAGGATTACATAAGGCCTGTGCCACCGGCCGTATGCATTACCACACATTGTTTTCCAGTTAGTGTCTGTCTTCATTGTACAACAGGCACAGACACAGTGAGCTCATTAGTTTCCGTGCAGAGAAGCGCCATTATGTCAAAGCACTTCCAGGAATTGAGACTATAGCTGTTGGTGGTGGAAAACAGTGCCTTGAGAGCATGCCTTTTTACACTGGACCTGAATGGATGTTTGAATGGATCTCCTATCAGATCGAACCCCCCCTCCCCATAGACCTCTGTGGGCTGGAGTATCGGAGTTTATAAATGAACAGGACATCAAAAGAAGACAGAGTACAGGTGCTGAGAAGAATGTGGGTTTGAGGTGGGGAGTGGGGGGGGGGGGTGTGAGGTGGCAGGAGAGCAGTATCTACATTATTGGAGTCAGTGACCTTTGAGGAGGCAGAAGAGCACTTTAGTTGATAGGAAGGATTAAAATGGCACAGGTTCTTATCAGACTTCAAACGGGTGAAGAATGGGCAAAGGCCTTTGAGCGGCAAACAACTGGTGCTTTGAGAGAAAGGCAAGATGATGGATTTGTCACCTGCCGAGGCCTTTTTTGCAGTCTTCTTTCTGCCTGCCAAACATTTCTTTTATCCTGGTATTTTTCCAATAACCACTATTTGGACAAAAGTATTGGGACACACATGTTTTTCAGGGTTTAGGCTAGGCCGCTTTCTTCCAGTGAAGGATAATCTTAATGCTTCAGAATACCAAGACACTTTGGACAACGCCATGTTTTCAACATTGTGGACACAGTTTGAGGAAGAACCTTTTCTATTCCAGCATGACTATGTCCCAGTGCACAAAGAAGGGTCCATAAAGACATCCCCGGATGAGTTTGGTGTGGACAAACTTGACTGGCCCACACAGCGCCCTGACCTCAACCCCATCCAACACATTTGGGGTGAACAGGGGGTGAACAGAGCTTGTGTGCCAGAGATCAGTGCCTGACCATATAAATGCTGTACAGGAATAGACACAAATTCCCACAAAGCTGATATACCTGCAAAGGGGGACTAACTCCATATTAAAGTCTATGCATTTGAATGTAATGCCATTAAAGTTCCTGTTGGCAAAATGGTCAGGCGTCCCCATACTTTTCTCCATATTGTGTAGTAGAGGTAAAACACTCCGGGTCATATTTACATTCGCGGTGGAACTATTGCATGTGAAAGCAGCCACCGTTGATTTAACAACATGCACTCAGAAGTCTTTTTGTGCATGGAAACATGGCCCTGTTGGAATTGCAGGGTTTAGTGTGCCTGACTTCATGAATATCCATTTTAAGGAGAGGCATTGTTGAGGTGCAGAAACAGGGGAGGAGGTTATGCAAACTGACAACCTGGAGTGATTTACTTATGTGAACTGACTGTTAAGATGTTGTGCTTTGCTGGTTTAACTCTTAGGAAAAGCAGACTTTGAAAATGACCAACACAAAAAAAGCACAGGAAAGGAACTCCTGTTTTACTTGAAAGCAATTTCATATAGGATAGATAAAAGGATCTAAAATATGTATATTAATTATAAATGTATGAAAGGATCTAATATGCTTATTCTGTACAATTTCACAGGTTTCCAATAATGAATAGGATGCTGTGAAGCTGTAAAGCACATAAAGATGTTTTATATGTTGAATAATTAATGATGGATGGAGCTGTAAAATCTAAAATTACCTACAGCGGTAAAGCATCTTTAAAATGAATATCCAGAACACCTAAAATTTCAAATGATGTATTAATATTTATCATTTAATATTTGTGTTAGATTTTTGCTTGTATTTTTGATTGCTTTAAATTAGCATTCATTTGCATTTAAAGTGAATGCAAAAGTGAAGATGTAAGCATTAGCTTGGTCTACATACATACATGTTATTTTCAAATATTATCCTTTAATGCCCATACATTTACCATCAATATATTTTTTAGTAGTTTCAAGTAGTGGTCATTGGCACTGTAGAAACTAGTAATGCAGTTTTTAGCTTATAAGGAGTTTAAATCAGATTTTCTTAAATACATGCAAAAATATTATTTAGCATTTCTTTTGTAGGAACCAATCAGAATGGATGCCATTAACATATATCAGGCATAATAACAAAAACAACCCCTTTTTAATCCTGATGTTTATCAACAGGGTGGTGACAAGTATTAAACAGGGTCAATCAGGAGTTTTTTCAAGAGTTGAAAAAGAAAGCATCATTTGGTAAAGCATATTGAACGCTTGGTAAAGTGAAGAATAAAGGTGTGAGGGAGCACACTGTAACCGAAGGTCAGTGCACTGTTTTAACAGATTGTCAAAAACCTCCTGTGACGAGCTGCGTAGACGACTGGGAATACTGAGCAATAATTACTCTAATGCTCCACTGAACTCAATTACAGGGGACATAAATGTACAAAAAGTCATTAACTAAGCTCATTAAAACTGGACCTCACGCTGTACTTGGTAAAAAAAAAAAAAAAAAACTGGGCCCAATAATCAACTTCTAGAAAGCTTGCAGAGAGTGTACATATGAATAGGTCATTATTGACTGAAAACCAAAATAATCTCCTGGCTGAAAATGGGCCATAAAGGGCAAAACTATGCTTATTTACCTTAGTTGCAGCCATTTTCAAGTTAGGTGTCCCCCTATTTGGGAGGGTAATGTGTTTCCCAAATCTGCCAAATACTGCCACTAACTGCCATCATTTTACAGCTCAATGCGCTTAGAGGAGAACACTAATTGCTAATTCTGTTACATCAACTTTGACTAGCATTGTGCTGAGTGATATGGTAAGAACAGCCATTTTTGAAATCAAACTTGCATTAGTCACTCACATGATTCTGAGTTGTTTTTACTTTAATGGTCAGTTTCCCAGACACGGATTATATCTAACAGTGACAGTGCTGCTCCAAAATGAATTGGACTAAAATCTTTACATTACAACTTGTAAAGTTACTTTTTCAAGGTTTTCAAACCTATACGTTTTACAAACCGATTTTGAGCTTAAAGGCCCACTTTGACAAGCAGAAATAATGTCTCCCACAGTAGACTACATTCTCCTTTCAACAGAGAATCTTTTTTTCAGAACGATGTATCATCCGAGACTAGACTTGATTTAGAGATATTTGCTTACATATATGGTCTGATTATTTCAGTTGCTTGAGTAAAATATTCAATATCAATTTCAAAAACAAGTAAACCACTCAACCATAACGTTTACAGTTTCCTTTTATTTTAGAATGATTCTCTAATTACCCAATTAAACACAACCAAAGTGTGTTTGTATTATTGAACATATTAGAAGACTCCATGTGGCGCTTGACTGCTATGCCATATCCCACCAAATGCTGTATGCATGTGTGTAAGTTTTGTTTCCAATTGTACTCCTGGACAGATGATCTATGATCAGTAAACAGACAGGATGATCTGACTCCACACCAGTTGCTCAGCTGAAAAGAGAAAGTTTGCCCAGACTGCTGCTGATACACTGAATCACTCCCCATTTTGGATGAGCTCATTTCCATCTCACTCATTTCCATACTTGAAATTCATGACATGCAAATGCAAAGCTTTTCTAACCTCAAGCTAGCCATTAGCGCTATAGCGATATTATGGCAATATTGCACTCTGAGGGCTTTTAGATTGATGCCCTGAAAGGTCTCCCCCCTCTTTAAACAAATGTATAGCAAGAGCAGTCCTGACAGATGCGGCTTGTCTCAACGATGGGCTGTATACATGACCCTGCCCACCCAGGCGGACAACCAGCTGATTTATACTACCTCACAGCCAGAGCTGATCCAGACACAACCTTTATATCTGATTCCCCCCAATAAACAAAATGAATTACAGAGTGCTTTTTGATCAAAACGACTCATAACATTTATCACGACATCTACTCCTAAAATACAAGACCACCAATGGTGATATTTACATATACTATATTAAGCCAAGAAAAAGTACTGGGAATAGATTCAGTATGAAACTAAAGGAAAACTCTAAAGGTAATATCTGTCTAACAAAGTCTGTTAACATGGACAATAACTTTCCCATGACAAGAACCTTGAACCATGCATACGATAGAATACACAGATGTAGACAGAGATACTTGTTGATGTTCCGGTATCGAACATGACAAAGTGGTATTGTGCATTTATATATACACACAATATTCCACAATACATTTATCATTTATCAATACCACTTCGCCTTGTCCAATATTACAGCATCAACAAGTATCTGCTAATCTGTTATTAATATATTTGTCTGGATACACTTCGAATCCTATTCCATTTGTTTCCTAAAGTGTACTATGTAAGTTATAAAATTCCAGTTTTTACACCAAAATAGTGCAGTTTGTTCATTATGGAATTCTGAGCACATGGCTGAATCACCAATATCTCTTTATTAGACGTATTTCACCCTATTTGGGTGCAGGAGCCTGTATTTTAATTTATAGCACACTATTTTGGGAGTTTTTGAGACACAGATGGAGCTCACATGTGTCATTTGTGTCCTTATGTGTGTTGGCTAATTAAGCATTTTCATATACTTTTCCCAAAATCTGATCCAGTGATTTTGGCCTGTATTTGATCTGTAGTGTGTATCAGATCAGCACATCTCTAAAATATATGCTGTATATATGTTGATAATTGTAGTAGCAGCAAGATTTACATATTGAAATATCCAGTGATGCTCATTAATCACTAGCCCTGTCTTCTTTTCAGTTAGGCTTTTTGAAAGATGAGTGTGAGTCATAATGGTGTAACTGAGAAAATCTACATAAGCAACTGCAACAAATGTTTCGTACTGACCACGCTAATCACACCCATATGGTATCACTTTGCAATGCAAGCTGGATTGTGCACCCGTAATAAAGCTCACGCTATTACGGCTGGAGCAAAACCTCGTATCTTCAGACTTTACAAGAAAAGGGAAAAATGTCCCTTGCTTTGAATGGAAGTCGGTGTAAAAGGATTTCAGTCCTTTCCGAAGTCTTTCTGGAATGTTTCTAATGGTCTGTTCATCATGAAATGTTCACACAGTGTAAAGGGCGACTGCTTTTTTATATATATAAAATAATTTTAAAAAATGTGGATTTTTGCCCCAGCCTCCACCTGTATTATACCTTCTGCAGAAGTTTCGGGTTTTTGCCTGGTCATGGTGTTTATATATCAAGCAAGTGCATTTTCTTTTCTGTGTCTTTACATTGATTTTTTTTATGAATTATAAAAAATTACGAGGTTGAGCTCAGTCAGATTCATCGCAAATGGTGCCAGCTGAAGTTTGGCTTATGTGGTTAGTAATGATAGGATCAAGTGGTTTACTGTGTCTATAATATAGTCTCACACACACAGACTCGTTCCCACTATACTCCTCTATAAAGCAATGTTAATTATTGATAACAAACATCATTCTAAAGCAATCAAAAACCACCCCTCCTTTCAGACCCTATAGTACATGCTTGCCCTATAGTATGCACTGTTTTAAAACAAACGCTCAAACCATTCCAGTGAAAGGAAAACCCAACAGTTTGATACACTTACCGCAGTTTTGAGTCAGTTCATCCACAGCTGAGTGTGTTTATGATGGTTGCAGAAGCTGGCGTGGAGAGAAGAGAGGTCAGCAGAAGAGCAAAGAGAAGTACGATCTGTTCTTCGCTCCAACTCTGCCTCATCTGTGAGCGAAGCGAGCGCTTGCGGAGTGCCAGCGGCACATTTGATGAACATGAGCAACAGGCTACAGCCCTCCCTCCTTCCTTCCCTCGCACACTCGCTCACACACACACACACCCATACACACACATCAACAGCTCTGAGCTCTGACATCAGAGGTGGGATGTGCCATTATTCTAAGAGCTTTTGAGAGAAATCCATAGCAACCAGCCTGTAGCAAGAGGTGGATTCCCCTCCTTCTAACAGGAATAATCACTGCTGGTGGTTTCTATTTTTTTTTTCCAAGCAGCAGGTTGGTATATGTTGCCATAAAGGTTGTGGTGTTTCCTCATGTTTCTCCACCATCTCAAATCATCACTATCCATTTCATCCACAATTAGACTAGAGCGTGAAGGCAAGGGAAACTGCATTAGGTTGAGAATCAGATCATTTGAGGAAAATCTAAAAAAATCTGAAACTTCCACTTTCTTCCGGACTTCAGATCTGTGAAGCCAGCATGAGTCTTCTAATGCGTCTTGTCCTGCCAACTTGGAGGATAGCAGAAAAACTCTTTCTAATTTAGATAAACCTGAACTTTTAAGTTAGCAATGTTTCTTTAGGGAATCATCATTGGGCTGAAGATTAGAGTGTAAATCATTTGTACACGGAATTCTTGCTTCTGACAAAAGATACTGACAGATAGCAACAAAGGATGGACACCATGCTAGCACTTGTGGCTTAGGGATCTTTAGTATGCTCGGCACGTTCAGTGATTTGCCACTAGGCATTATCTCTTGAATACAGCGCCGCCTGCATTAGCTGCCGTTATTTCCTATTGATCCACCTGCCTTAAACAGTATTTGTTTGCCTACAGACTACGGACCCTGGAAGTCAATTGGCACCAATTACATTTACTTCAGGGCTAACAAGTCTTTTAGTGGCATGCCACAAAAAAACACACACTGTGCATGAAGGAAACTGGAGGAAAAAGATGTGATAGCTGTGCTATAACCAACTTGGGAAAGAAAATGCTGAGTCTGGATTCCATTTCTAATGATAAATTACCAAAGTCCCAAATACTCATAGCTTTCATTGCCTCTGGCCATTGTGAAAAGAAAGAGTTGCTGCAGACATATAAAATGCATTGGTAGTAATACCTGAGCAACACAATGTTGAGATTTATTACGCTATTAGTCATTAATTGCAATAGCACATCAAAGGCAATGCCTTGGTTGCTAATGCAAGGATGAGGAGACGAGTAAAATGGAAAAAAAGCCTTGTATGTGAGTCAAAATATTATGATTTCAGTTAAATATTGTATTTAAATATACATCAGTATGATGAATGTTCTCTGATTGGTCTAGTGAAGTTTTTGAGTGTACAGCACATAGTTTAAAGGTACAAATAATATGTCATTTTCAGTTGCTTTGTTAAAACATAGTAGCCAGAAAGGACCAAAAGACTGAGTTTGCTTATTGATAAATAAACTAAATGATATTTTTGCTTGAAGCTGAAACTGAGATTAAATCCAGTCATATGGAGAAAACATACACTTCCTTATATGTGGTCATGTCCATAAGGCTTTGTACACTGATAAAGTAGAACATAACGCAGAAGTAGAACATAACATCTTGGTTTAGAGATGTAAAGACATGACAGAAAAGAGGAGAGTGAGAGAGCCTTAAAGTATTTTTGAAATGATATGATTTAAATATATTTTGTTCAAATCAATCCCAATACAGGGTTTAAAGCAAAGTCCATTTGTGCTGAAAGTGAATTACTGGAGAGGGACATTTCATTCCACTCCAGATATTGATGGGGATGCATAATTTCTGCCTCGGTCAAATCTAATCCCATGCTCTGATTATTTTTGGACCCCCACAAATGGGGGCTTGTATAAGAAAATGGTAATTCCTGGCTTCCTGGAAGAGGATGATCGTGTACCGGAAAATGTTAAATTTTAAATGAAAATCTTGCGGTCCCTGCCACAAAAGTTAAACTGGATTGTGGGATCTTCGAGTAGGTCAAATGATTCAAACTATATGTCACCACCTTATATGATATGACCACCCTAGTTTTCCTTTCGTGACTGAGCAAACTGAAAGACAGAAACAGGTTTTATGGCCTTTGCAATGACCTTTGTTCCCTTTTTCCAATGGTGGCAATAATTGTGTAGATTATTTTGTTTACTGTTTTTCATTTTTCTGTTCCTTTTTATAGCACTTTGGAGGAATCAGTGCAAGTCAGTTGATGTACAGTAGCCCTCAGTTCATCTGAAAGTACTGAAGCTCCTCACATGTTCAAATATGCCTCACCATTATGCCAATGTGTGCAGAAACATTGAAATGATTTTAGAAAACTGTGACGGTCACCTCGCTCTCCTACCGTAGATTCCGCTCCCCGTCACCCGAGTATTGATTTCCGTCTTTCTCGTATCCCGTTCCACCTCCTGTCCTCCATTCCTCCCTTTCCTCCTTGTTCCCTATCTAGTCTCCGTGTTCCGTTTGTATCGCGTCCCGTTGTTATTAGTTTCACCTGTGTCTCGTTTATGTTCCCTTTTTTAAGCCCCAGACAGTCTGTATTTGTCTCCCCATGGTGTTTGGTTGTATCTTGTTACCTGTTGTATCTTGTTATCCATGTTCTTTTATGTTTAATCTCTGTTCACGTTCTCTGTTTTGCAGGCCCGTGTTTCTCCCTTTTAGTTTCCGTTTCTGCGCTGCCTGTGCTGGTATCCACGTCCATGTGTTCTGCTCGCTACGCTGCGAGGGAGGGTAAAGCCCTGAAACCTAAGTTTTGTTTTGTTTGGCTCCTTGAGGATCATGGGCCTAGTCTTTGTTTACATCCTGTTGTGTTGGTTGTGTTTGTGTTTCCTTGTTTCTATTGTTTATCCCGTGTTACGTTCTGTTTACCCTGAGTCGGAGATTGTTTTCTGTGTTTGTTTTTCTTTATTAAAGTCATCCATTTAACCATACTGTGGCGTCCTCACTATTCCCTCCCAGAACCACACCGTGACAAAAACTTTAAACCAAACCAATAGCAACAATTCTAATGAGCATACTCATAAATCTAAATTGTAGGTGCTGTGGCTTTTTAGTAATTTGTAAAAAGGTACAACAAATAAACCAAGATGGTGTACAATTGTCTACTTTTACTAAATGTTTAATACGAATGCACTTAATGCCTTTCTTTCTCCATCGAAAAATCATTAACTGTCCCTCGAGCTTTGTGATCATAAGCATCTGCACTTTATGACACAGTTGTTCTGCTGAGTTTAAACTTTGATATTTCTACAACAGCAGACCTGAAGTTATAAGGTTTAAAATACAACAAATAACAAATAGGTGGAATTTGACATTTACTCTATTATGCAAGAACATATTTGAAACATCCATTGTTTCAGTTTGCTTTTAACCCGGTAATCAATACTAAAATGTTTTTTCGAATCAATAGTCTTTCAGCTTCTACTATAGAAGGAAATGCATAAAATGGCCGAACCTGTTGCGATACAGGATTTGCAAGGAAGAGTGCCTATCTGCTTTGAAAGAAAATGGAGCTAAATAGAGATGTTCTGATCATTTCCAGCTGTTTGTTATTCTGTACCATGTGGCTTTCTCTTTGAGACTGACTCTCCGAAGTTAATCCGCAGTCGTTTATGCAGATATGCAGAGCTGATGCAATTGAAATTAAGCATATCCTCCATACTCTCTCTACTCTAAGAGCATCTCCATTGATAAACTGTCAATGATGTCATCCCATGGGTGTGTGACTCCTCAAAGTTCATGTGGAGGCCAGAGGTTTACCATCACTTTTCAGTCTACAACGTCCTCCATTAGAGGCTTTCACACATAGAGCGTAGGATTTCACACTTTGGACACTGCCTCCTGCCCGCTGGAGCCCACACTTCCATATCAAGAATACATAGTGTAAAAACATGTTCTTGATATTTCCATGATAGCGTATCACTGCTGAATGGTTAGATCAAACTTGGCACAAAGTGAAACCAATCAATCATAAAGAGGCAGAGTTCAAGTATCCTTCATTTCTTTACATTGATTCTCCGAATGGCCTGTGGGCTCGGGTTGTACCACATACATATAACAGCAGTATATATTCAGAATACAAAAGTGAAATTCTTTATGTATTCTGAAGCCTTTTAGAAAGCCAATTTTGTGCAAAAATGGCCAAAAATACAACAAACAACCTCTATGATATTGACCTAAAAGCAAATTTTTTTCTAATTAGAAACGGAAAAGAATAAAAAGCATTTTAAGACTAAAAATCTGGGTCAGTCTAAGATGTTTATGTAAGTATAAAAGACTAGTGACACTTTCGGATTACAACCTTGTGTATAACCTTCAGTAAAATTTAATGCCAATGATTGCAAGTCCATATACTTTATTATATTTCTATACATTAAGCTATCGATTTATATGCATTTTGCATCTAACCACAAGCGCAAAGATGGAACACTTGGTGAGAAATATATATATAGATTATTAAATATTCACAACCTATTAAATATGTTGTAGATAGAAGTGAAGTGGACAGAGGTGCTCTATGGAACATGAGCGGCTCAGCCTGTATAAAGAATATATATTATA
>JBBJLR010138900.1:0-16542 GCA_037577145.1 Brachypetersius gabonensis | reverse complement strand
CTGTGTGACTGTGTTAAAGGGAACACTGCTGTTAAAAAGCTCCTGATTAGTTTAAAGTGTTTAAACCAAATGTTATTCCACTTTTGTTCATACAGCAGTACTTTAAAAAGAAAGGAGGACAGTACACTAGTTTTGAATTCGTTATTAAAATGCACATACCAATGCGATTAATCGTGATTATTCGTAGAAAACCATGCGATTAATCGCAATTAAAATATATATTTATATAGACACCGCGCTGGGACCCCCCGCTCTGGGAGCTGAGTCAGCCAGTTGAGAGCAGGTAAAGGAGAAGAATGCAGAAACAGCAGAAAGCAGATGAAACCGGGCCAAGTCTGATCCCTCTGTGGACCCTCGGCACCGGAGATGGGACCCGCCAGACGAGGCCGAGCCGTGGGCGGTGTGAGAGAAGCAAGTGAGGCGGTGTAATAGCGGCGACGCCGTCCAGAACATCAGCATTCGTTCTCATTACTGCTCTTACGTGGCTGGAATACAGCCGCCTCCAATAAGACCGTCGCAATAATGTGATTCCCGCAGAGGCATGACACTGCGAGCGGGAAGAAAAATGGGCGGCGGCGACGGGTACCCGAGTGTGGAAACAGCTAAGCACATTTCCCTCAGAGGAACCAGAATGTTGTTTTTTTTTTCAAAATCAAAATATTCATTGCCTTCCCAGATTGCGCTTTTTGAGGCAAAAAAATAAAAACACAGCCCAAGAGACATAAACTGGAAAACATCTCCTTCACTCTTCTGCTGCTTTTCACAGAAAAGTGAAGGGTCAGGCTTTCTTCAGCCCTCACAAACTGCAGCTACTGTACAGTAATACAGTTCATTAAAGAATATAGTAAAATACAGTAGCTCATGAAAATACATGGTCTTCATTCAAATATGAACAAAAACCACATGTTCATTCATAATTTTACTATATGTTTACAGCGGTATTATAGTAACCCTTCAGTTTAACTCGGATTCAGTCTAACGCAGATTTTTTCTGAAAACCAAACTGTATTACCTCCACCAGTCCAGCGGTGGCAGTGAGAAGAAGAAGAAGAAGAAGAAGGAGAAGAAGAAGAAGAAGAAGTATGTAGCATGACTGCTGCCCCCACCCTCCAATTTTCAACAGTTATCTCAGGTTATTTAGTACTAGTAAGCTGTGCTCTGTGTAAACATGTGGGTAGTTATTTCAGCGTTTCTTTTGTGGACGAGTGTTTGCACGCTGCTAATGCTAACGGTTTTTAAACAATAAAGTTTCATGGAAAACTAGACTGCAATCATCGGGCCTAACATTTACACAAGCAAGCCACAATTACAACATGAGGCCAAAAGTGAAACATGGCGTTGGTAGTGTCGTAGATTGGGGATACTCTGCTGCTTCAGGGCCTTGGAGACTTGCCATAGTTTAAGGAACCATGAATTCTGAAAGCACTGTCGGTTTATGAACCAAGACAACAATCCAAAGCATAAGATCGTGTCCACCACTGAATGTCTTCACTGCAAAAACTCCTGATCTAACCAAGATTTACAATCTTATTTCCAGTCTAAAAGTCTTCTTGATCTTGTTTTGAGAAACAAGATCAAGAAGATCTTGTTTTTTGCTCTTATATAGTATATTAAGATATTTAAGATATATTTCAAGAAATCTTTAGACTCAAAACAAGTGATATTTACACTTGAAATAGGAACAGTCTTACTAATCTTATATAGTATATTATTCTTAAAACAAAATCACAAAGACTTTTAGGCAACAAGTAAGATTGTTTTTGCAGTGAAGTGACTAAACTGAGCTGAACTGAACCCCACTGAGGTGCTATGGTTGGACCTTAAAGTGCTACAAACCTCTCCTATAAGGCTGAAGGACAGAAGAGCGAAGGACCGACCTGCAGTTACATGGCTGTAAGTGTTTCATATTGTGAGTTAAGTCATTATCATTATGTGGAATATCTTTATTATTACATTCAATAATCTTATTATGTGCAACATCATTATTCCATGCAGTAGCAGACTCTGCATAGCGGACCTTTTCAAACCACTGCTGTTAATTAGCAAACGGCTTCAACAGGATTTACTTCTCTGTAGTTTTTGTTTCCTCTCTTGCTGATCGCATGTTGTTTTATGGAGAGTTTTACTTAGATTTTATATTATATTTTATATTCTTCTTGTCTTCGTCTCTCTGTGTGTCTGTGCTGTTTCCTCCAAAAACGTTTTGTGATTTTGATCTGATCTGATCCGGTAAAGGTGAGACAGTTTAGCCTCAATAGACATTATATATAAAGTAACAAAAATGGAAAAATACAGGACGAGGACTTTTTCGAGGCACTTATGACCGCTAAGACAGCAGAAATTTAAGGGGGTTTTATGGACGGACCCTCAGTAACAGGAGACGAGAGATAGTTCCGGTGGGGGGCGCTACAGTTAGTCCTGTCACTGGGCAAAGCTTCAGAGATCCTCTCATCAGCCATTAGCTCCGGGGCTGGAGCTCACGGCCGGTCAAGGCTGCCGGCTGCAGGCGGTTCCAGGCCTAGGGTTCTTAACGAAGGACCTTAATGGCCAGCCTTAACGACGAGACTTAACGAGGCTCTTAATGAAGCTGCTGCAATCATTAAGGCCGGCATCGGCAGGATGATGATGAACGGGGCGCAGGATGTGCTCAGCAGAGGGGGAGGGTGAAGGAGGGGGGGGTTGTCCTGAGCTTGACCTGGTCAACAGGAAGTCTCACCGGCAGCAGCCCTGACCTACTAAAGTTTCTGCGTGAGTTATAGCACTACTCTCTCTCTCTCTCTCTCTCTCTCTCTCTCTCTCTCTCTCTCTCTCTCTCTCTCTCTCTCTCTCTCTCTCTCTCATATATTCCTAACATCACATGGCCTACACCTAAACCAGCCATGAGCTTCCACCAGTAAACCTACACAAACACCACCTCCACTTACACACTTAACCCAGAACCAGCAGGTGTTTATTCTGGTTAAACTGAAAGGTGCTGGTTGAGCAGCTCTGACAAAAATGTGTGAAATAAAGCCAGTTTCCTTTCTAAGATGAGAGAATCTGTAACTGTGCAGATTCCTATTAACTGGTTGTTGGTGATACAGAGTCAAATTCTAGACTGTCCTTTAACTTTAAATGCACTCCTTAATGTTTCAGCACTTAATAGCTCCTTAAATATCTAACACTGGTCTGGAGATCCACATCATCATCATCATCATTATATTAGGGGACTTTTTGTAGCTCAGTAGCAATGAATAATAAAAAAATGATGTTTTCTGGCTAATAAAGGAACTCAGATGGTGAAAATACTGGACATTTATTCGTTAGTAAAGACTAATTTAGTATCATCCGAATGTAGATGTTGCCAATGAGCCCAAACTTCTGACTGATAGTGTCGATCTGTTTTATCAGTGCTTATGTGTAATAATCACAGTAAATCATTAGTAAATCTGTAAATTAAGCGGCACTTGGGGCACATTTTGCCTCACAGCACCCTGAATTTACCCCTCCGCCATAAATTCATTTTAAAAAAAGATGTTTTAGGCAAAAACTTACATGAAAACTACTGTTAAAGCAACACATCAGACATCAGGAGCATTTTCAGAATAACTTAACATCAAAAATGTTCAGTTTCTCTGGAAGGTTTCATATGAATTGTGGTTAAGTCTGTAATTATGTAATGATTATGTAAAGGCACTTTTTCTATTCCTACATCAATGAAAGCTTGAGTGTTGGCCGATACCAATATCAATACGATATTTTAACCTTGAAATCCCTTGAAATAATTTTTGCATTGATATCAGCCTGATACAGTCGTGTGAAAAAGTGTAGGCACCCCGGAACGGATGACATGTTGAATTTCCGATCGTAAACTGATGCACGCAACGTTAAACAGACCTGTTTTCGGATTAGTAGCGTCTCAAGTAATGACATAATTACATTTGAATCATATTGCAAACTGCAAAATGATCCTTGCTGGGACCAGACAAACATCCACGTACATGGGGAATTATGTTTTTTCTATCATACTGGGGACTTTCAGTCCCCACAAAGTACTAAATACACCCTATCTCATCCTTCCACACACCCCCCTCGTACTAATCCGGCCTCAGACACACACTCGGGCAGATGCTTGATCACATTACAGTAATAACGATAAACCATAAAGGCAGACCTTAATATCATCACAGATTCGAATCGTATTTGATAGGCAAACATAATGAGGCCGACACCAGCGCTGCTTTATCATCTACAATTACATCGAGTACAACTAACGTCCTCCAAAGGAGCCGACGCCCAAATATAATTTTCTTCAATGGGGCCATCGCTTCCAAAAGCAGAATAAAGCTGTCGGAGGTTTAAAAAAAGGGCCGTATCAAAGGGGTCCTCCATTTATTCGCTGACACTCCATGGACAATAAAATCCATCCAAATTAGGTGCGAGGTTCTGCACCAGGCCTGCTTAGTGCCGGGGACAGCTGCCGGGGAATGGTTCCGCGCGTGTAGGGCCCGGTCTGCTGGCCCCTAAATCTCTTAAATGACTGATATGATCATGAGCTGATAGGCTTATATACTCACCTTCACATCTCGCAATAACCATGAATCATTATCCACCATCAGCCTCGAAATCACTTAAATAACTTACATGTGTGTGTATGTGTGTGTGCTCAATTTCACTTTTCTGCCGCACAATATATCAGAAAACATGGAAGCCCCCCCAACCACACACACACATACCGCGTCCATGGATTCGAACCGGCGGAGAGTTTTTCTGTCCGAGCCGCTTTTGTTATTGTGCTCTTTTATTATTTCTAGTCTTGTTTGAGTGTTGAATGTTCTCTATGCGTTCTTTATCCGTGTGATGAGAACCGAACCCGAACTTGTTAGTGACGTCCTGGATCTCCTTCACGTTTCTCACAGAGTTAAAGATAAATTTGTTGGAGTCGTAGAAACTCCCACTGAAATGTATCTTCAGCCCAGACAGACAGTGGAGCTGGAGCTTCATCACTTCCCAGCTGTTAGTTTGTGTCTCTGTTGGTGTTTTTGTGCAGACAGTAAATAAACAGAGTCCTCTTTCCATGTAGTGATGAAACATTTCCACCAATCAGAGATCATAGATGCAGTCGCTTGGCTGCGGGTCACTTTCAGCCCCGCCGTCCAGCAGCTCGGGTTTGGCTCGGGTTTATTTGTAGTGGAATACTATTGGTTCTCCGTACAGAACAGTTCTTGTACCAGTGAAAAGTACCAAAACTCCAGTGATTGCCCCTAAATTCCACAAGGAATACTATTAAAGGCTTTAGGGCTAATGTGGGGAGAATCCTCTGCTCCTTCACACCCTGGAAAACACACTTTACACACTTGCAGCACAGATCCCAGACCAGCTGAAATACACACTTCTGCTGAAGTAACCTCTTGGCTCCCGGACACCCTCGCTGATCCCAGAACAGTCTCGCTCTCCAGGGAACGCCAAACAATTTAACACCAAGACCAAGACCCCAGCTGATAAAAACACATCATTATTAAAGAACTCCCTAAGCCTCTTCCTGAACTGTTTCTGCAGTTTCACACCCCCAATATCACACCCCCAATAATCATGGAATAGTAGCAGATTGTTCATATCTTTAAGCCTGGTATATGCAAATCACCTCATTGCTGATTGGCTGAACAGTAACTCCTCAGTTTTACGCGGATCAGATTCAGTCTAACTCAGATTTTTCTGAGAACTGAACTGTATTGCCTCCACCAGTCCAGCGGTGGCAGTAATATACTGAAAAGTTGTCAACCACCATAAAAAGAAGAAGAAGAAGAAGCATGTAGCATGACTGCTCCGTGTCTTGTCCTCGTATTTTAGTGTTTTAACCCCCCCGCCCCAATTTTCAACAGTTATCTCAGTTTATTTAGTATTAATAAGCTGTGCTTTGTCTAAACATGTGGGTAGAGAGAGTTCTTTCAACCTTTCTTTTGTGGACGAGCCTTTGCACGCTGCTAATGCTAACCGCCTATGCTAACAGTTTTTAAGCAATAAAGTTTTCTGATTCTGATTATTTATTTACCTTTACATTTTCCTTAAGTGTGATGCACAACATTGTTGTGTTTACACTATAAAACACAACAACGCGTTTTTTCCAAGAGATTCTGGCTGCAGACCTCCTCTGTGGGTAAATCTCCTCTGTCAGTACATCTCCTCTGAGGGAAAGGAAATGACGTAATGGAAAGGGTGTGTTTAAGGCGAATCTACCGCATGTAGCTATGGATTTTGTAGTTTCAGCATTAATCGTTAACATCGCCGCTCACTATCTTTAGCCGTTACACTTCTGTACAAAAAATATATATATGTTAATTGCATGGTGGGCACAAATTAATAACGTGTGGTTTCAAGATAATTTAGTGGTGGCCATGTCTTTCTTAATGCATGGACACATAAGCAATTTAAAATAAATAAATAAAAAAAAATTATTTGGTATCTAATGACAAATGTGAAACTCTGTAAAAATATATACAAAACAAGATTTTTTTTCAAAAAAGAAAGAGATATATATGACAGAGACAGGTTTTAAAGTGTGGCACCAGCTTTGAAGAAGCGGTCATTGGCTGATGTTTACTGGCTAATGACTGGTTCCAACTAACAAGAAACATACATCCACATTAACGTATTATTCCAAAAATAAAATGTATTACACGATTACAACGTAAACGTTATCAGGCAAATTCTCAACAGTTCGCGAGTGCTTTTGTGCTGCCTACAGTGAATCAGCATATGATCTATAGTAAAAACAAATAAATAATAAGAGAATACGGTAAAACATAACCTGCACAATACTAGTAAAAATAATATTGAAAATAGCATTTCTCGGCATAAAACAGAATACAGTTGTTCTTCCTCGTTTAAACCCGCCCCTTCCGTTACGTCATTTCCTTTCCCTCAGAGGAGATGTACTGACAGAGGAGATTTACCCACAGAGGAGGTCTGCAGCCAGACCCTTCTCGTTTTGTCACTATACGCAGGTGCTCTTGAAATGTAACCCCTGTGAAACGTGGGAGATTACTGTATATATATATACAAACATATCTTTTTTATATAGTGTAAAGTTTTTACAGGTTCAGTTGATTCTACTTGTTCTGTCCACTTGTTGTAATCTACCCCACATGGAACTAATAAATAGATCTTATCTTATCTGATCTTATCTTAAGTAAACACGTCCATTGTTGTGACATCACAACCACGATGAGATGAGTTTCCGCAGTTTAATTCTGGAGCCTGAAAAGGTGCATCAAGCTCTGATTCTATGGAGGTGTGTCAGTACTTTTCCGCAGGGGCCATTTAAAACGCTACTGAAGTCAGTAAGTACAAACATGGCACTGCAGAGTTAGCCAGCTGGACCTCGCCGAGCCACATTCCCTTGTTGTCCTGATGGCAGGTCCCTTTGTAGCGCCATGGTGCCAAAACTAGGTGACCTGGCCTGGCTGGCGTCCCGCTCCGCCCCCTGGCAGATGTCTAAGTGCAGACCCATTTCCCCCCGACCGGCCTCCCATCTGTCTGGGCTGGGCCTCGCAGCTCCGGCCGGAGCTTCCGCCGCGGGCAGGACCGCAACCTGCCGCCGCAGCCCGCGCTGCTTCACGATGTGTTTTGGGTGGAGCCTCTGCCTTCCACCACTGACGCGTAATTAAGATCAGCCCAGCCAGCGCCACTGCATTATTAAAGAGTGTTTACTCCGACTGAGGCTGCTACCAGACACTCCGCTCCTCCTGAGGACCCGGGCTGAAACCGCCCAGACACACTGACCCACTGTGGTGGAACCAGCCTCTGGGGGACATCAGACGCTTTTCTCTGGGACTTACCACCACATGGGGCACAATAAAAAAAACCAGCCACCGAAAGTGACGCGCTTAGTGAAGGCCAACCTGGTGAACACTGAGCAGCATGAACCGGACACCTTTTCTTCTCTTTTCTCTGTCATTTATTTGGGCTCACCCCAAAAGGGGTAGGTTCTCTCACATAAAGCTACAAGGCAGGGAGGGTGAGGACTGGAACGTGGCTCCTCTGAGACGGAGTCACATCATGGTCCTGTGAGGCTAGAGTGTTCCTCCATGGTTCCTCCAACTAAGAGTTTCTCCAACTCTAATACATATTTCAGTCTGGGAAGCAATCACACCATTCTTCTTCTGAAGTTTTCTATCATTATCACACCATTATTAGGTTTTATAATATTATTGATATTCTGTTTGTTATTATTATTATTGTTGTTATTATATCTTTTCATTATATCTTTTTATTATAGCTCTTGAAATATTAATTCAACGCCAAAACATTTGTTAATATCCGAGGTCTTGTGCGTGTGCAGGGGGCCATCTTGGAATTTACGGTACGAACTTTAAAACATCACAATTCCGTCACACAAAGACTCGGCTCCGCCCCTCGGTTCACCATTCGGTTCAAACAATAAGAACTTGGGGCCGGACGCACCGAATACTGACAAAACTCACTCAGAACACAATAAAAAACAATAAACACAACAAAACACAGTAAAATACAATAAACACAATAAAACACAATAAACACAGTAAAACACAATAAACACAACAAAACACAGTAAAATACAATAAACACAATAATACACAATAAAACACAATAAACAGAATAAAACATAATAAAACACAACTAAACACAATAAAACACAATAAACGCAATAAACACAATAAAACATAAAACACAATAAACACAATAAAACACAATAAAACACAATTAAACACAATAAACACAATAAAACAACTTGCTTTGTTTCACCATTAAAACACATATTTTTCCGACTGAGTGCGTCGCTCGACTGATCTGGGAGCAGTTTTTGGGCGAGAGGCTCATTCGAAATGTTAAATCCTCCGCTATTCGTTAAATAGGTTGTAAAAATACAACATTCTTTTAATAAAACACCAATCACAGCATAAAAAGGTTTTTTTGGGACCAATTGTGGACCAATGGCCTGTCTTTGCGGCCTGTCTTTGCGGCCTTGGTGGCCCATCAGTGATTCGCGGCCCAGTGGTTGAGAAACCCGGCTCTAGCCTGAATCACTTACTGATCTTAACACTGCTGTAAAATCATAAAAACACAACTAAGCCACAGAAAAAGGAAAACTCCCTCAATCACGCTCCGCGTTACTGCATATTCCTCCACTGCCACAACCAAACTAGTTTATCCATGCAGTCCATAAGTACGAGGCTAGCGGAGTAAACCGAGTGGGAGTGAGAGTTGAAATGTCGTATGTCGAGACTTTTGTAACTCCAGGACCCCTGTAATCAATTTTGATTGTTTGATCGAGGGTCGAGTACTTTTTAAATTTAGATTTTTGTGGTCAAGTCACCTTAAAAGTGTGTAACAGAGAGAGAGAGTTCAAGACGTCACCAATTTGGTAGCCAGAGAGCGACAAAACATGAAACAACAAATCAGTTCTGCAGCGCTAAAGACTCATAAATAGACTTTAGGACACTAAAGCTCATTTTGTAAATGAAGGTAGAGCCCATATCACACAAAACCACCAGCACTGGGAGCGTGAAGGACTGCAGCAGCTTCCTCCGAGGCATCTGAAGAACCCCTGCATCTTCATAAACTGATGCAACACGGTGTGCCAGCGAGCTTCAGGCTGGGTGATGTGGGACGAGGGAATGCCACCCTGTCCCCCCCACAGCGAAGGCAGTTTTGCTCTGTCGGACTCCCTGGTCACAGACAGCTGTGGGATCGCGGGGATTAAACCCCTGCTCTTCTGATAACAGGGCCACAGTTCCACACTCAGGAACTCAGTCTTTTTACTGTCAAAACAAATCCTAGAAAGATAAATGTTACTCCCATCCACTGAACATCCCATCTGAACGAATCTGATACAGGGGTCCTCAGGTCACGACGGACATCTGTTCCCAGAGCAGTGGTGTGACCCGAATTTTGGTGTAAATCAATAATTAATCCTGACACAGTTGTAAAATGTAGATAATAAAAACACAACAAAATGACAGAAAAAGGACATGAACATACTGCAATTGAACACTGTACTGAAGAAAGAGAAGAAATTACAAAAACTGAGTGTGAAAATTCGTTCAGAAGTCGTGATAAAAGCCAAAAAGTCTCAGAGCAAAGCAACACCTGCGTGTAGATACTCGTCCTCCATCACTCATACTCTGCGTATTCTGTGTATCTTCCACCGCGGGCTACTAAACTAGTTCGCCCACGTGAGCGTCGTAAACTGTACACGTCGCATGTCGAGACCCTCGTAACTGGAGGACCCCCTGTTTAAAGTTTAGCCCGAGAACAGACTCATTCACTCATTTACACACATTCAGTCTCAAACTTTTCAGATCAGTTTTGTGTTTGCTGTGGATGGTCCCAAGGCTTTCCGAACCTCCCCCAGTTTGGACTCCCACCTCAAACTCGCCCTGCAGTGACTGACGACTCCAGACCTGTGACTCAAAATGACTCACGTCAGATTTCATCTGGAGAACAAAAACACAAAGATCGAATTAAAACAGCCGGTCGGAAACCAGCTGTAGGGCTGAGAGGAGACTGGACTCTCTGAAGCTCTTCCAGACCCAGCCTAGTAACCCACCCACTTCTACACAGTCTTTTCATTTAAGAACGAAGCATGAACTAAAACTTGAAGCGGAGTTCCCGTAGCTCCCTCCACCTGTCCAAGCTGTTCAGATGTTTATCCCTATTTTAACTTGGGCTCGGTCTAGTTCTGCTTTTCTAGCTTCCTGGGTGTTCATCTGTTTACTGGTTCCTGTTGTTTAAGCTGCTGCTGGCGAAGGAGGGATGGGCAGTATCTTCATTACTGTTTATCCATCATTCTGCTACAAAGCTCCTAAAGCCGGTTAGCTGAAGATACTGAGCTCAACAGATTGTGTTTGGGGGGGGGCTTCCCGGATGACAAGTGATTGACACTCCATCAGACACACCCAGTGGCTCTGATTGGGTGTTTTGATCCTGTTGTCGTGGATTCTAGTAAATTGGCACTAGGTGGAGCTATACGTGCCAAACTTTTTCAGATTATCTGTCAGATTATCTGATATTACGACAGTTTCAGCAAATATGATTAAATTATGTTTTATAGGTTTCTCACTACAGCGCTAATGCAGTGAACGAATAAAATAGTCAGTTTCTGCCCTTTTGTTTTGAACCCAACCAGCACATGGAATTCTGTACGACTAAACTGCAAAGACAACTTGGTTAAAAAAAAAATGAGTGGAATAAACTTAAATACAAACTACACCACGTCAAATGTTTTTAGGCAGAAAATGTTGTATTTTTATTATTCATCACTACTGAGCTACAAAAAGCCCCTTAATATAATGATAATGATGATGATAGTGTGGATCTCCCGACCAGTGTTAGATATTTAAGGAGCGATTAAGTGCTGAAACAGTAAGGAGTGCATTTAAAGTTAAAGGACAGTCTAGAATTTGACTCTGTATCACCAACGACCAGTTAATAGGAGTCAGATCTGTACTGTTAAAGATTCTCTCATCTTAGAAAGGAAACTGGCTTCATTTCACACATTTTCATTTAGAGCTGCTCAACCAGCACCTTTCAGTTTAACCGCAATAAACACCTGCAGGTTCTGGAATAAATTGATATACTGATACAACCTGTGATAAAATCTCTTTCTCATTCATAGCTGATGGAAATATTGAATAGCTGAATTCGATCAAAAGATTAAAAACCCCAAATCAGATCTAATGTAATTCCTATTTGACTAAAAGTGTCAACTAAAAAAATAAACAACAGGGTCTGTCTGGAGAGCCACAGAAGACACTTTCTGCTGACAGAAGTGATGAAAGTCACTGCAGTTAACCAACCTGCCACCATTCTCAGATCAGTTCTCAGACCAGCACAGTTTCCCGTCCTTGCAGAACTGCTGGCATCTGCTGGGGAGACTGAGGGGAGTGTGAAGGTATTAGAGCTACTTGGATCCAATCGGGCTGGGCGGTAAGTGGCTGCGCGGACGGATAGACAACACCTGCTTCTGAGTGCGGACCCCAACAGAGGAAGTGAGCTGAGCCAAGAACAGCGTCAGGCTTCCAGAGCTGCGAGCCTCTGGGCTCAGGCCTCTGTCCCGGCTCCGTCCCAATCCCAGGGGCTCGCAGCTCTGGGAGCCTGACGCTGTTCTTGGCTCAGCTCACTTCCCCCTGCTGGGGTCCGCCATCCTGCCCTCAGCATCTATATCGATATTAAACAGCCCCTCGTCTTCAGCACTGATAGCATCGACTGATTTAATATGGTTTCAGAAGCTGAGCGGTGGTGGGTGTGAGGGTCGGAATTGAAATGTGTCCGATTTTATTAGCAAATAAACTCAAAATCCACAAAACCCAACGGCTTCAAATAGTTTCACCTTTTTCATTTAAACATCACATTTGCTGCATGCAGTGCTGTAGGTTTGTCCCTCTGTCTGAAGGTTGTTCTGTAATGAAAGACCTTTCAAAAGTGTCATCAAACCTTTTCTAGTTTAGTGTAAAGTGATTTGTCTCACATGAAGACACCACATGAAATTCATTCTCTGCATTTAATACATTTAACCCATTTAACAGACTTAACCCATTTAAATCATTTAATGAATTTAACCCATTTAACTCATTTAACGCATTCTCCAAGCGAAGCAGGGGGCAGGCAGGAACACAGCGTCCGGGGAGGAGTGTGTGGGAACGGTACCTTACTCAAGGGTACCTGGGATTTGAACCCACAACCTTCTAATTGCAGGGGCAACTCCCTAATCACTAGGCCACCAGCTGCCCCAACTGCTTCAAATAGTGTTGCCTTTTTCATTTAAAGATCACGTTTGCTGCACATAGCTCTGTGTTTTTGTCCCTCTGCCTGAATGTTGTTTGATTATGAAAGACTACAGTAATTTTTACCAAAGACCCACGAACCACCTCAGACTTGCTTTAAGATTAGATATTTCTTTATTGTCATTGTACCGAAGCAGGATGCTACACATACAGTGAAACTGTAGGAAATTAATTTCACCTTTTTTGCCCCCCTTTGATTACTAACCCTGGCCTCTGGGGGGCGCTTTTTGAAAGAAACTTTGCTTTGTGGCTCCGGGAAGAAACCCTCTAAGCCCTGTCCTTTCTTCAGGAGGGGTGATGGCCCAATGCCCATAGATCATGATACCTGGTCAGCAGCCACGGAGGAAATGTCTCCAAGTTATCAGACAGAAAGCTTCATTTCCATGGATTTTCTCAGGGCTGCACAAGGATTAGAGGGGGGTGGTTTTTTGAGGGCCAGTGGCCCAGTGGCACCATGTTATTATGCCTGAAACTGTGGGGGAAGTGTTTTACCCTTCCCAGGGTGTCAGATCGAAACAATCCGCTCCACCATTTCCTCAAGCTTAGTGCTAGTAATGGACTTTAGTGTTCACTGTATGAGGTGTCTGGACTGCCTTTAGGCCAGAAAACACCAGCTAAACACGCCACAGCCACTAGAGTTACTCAAAAGGCAAAGTGAAACTGTGGGTGTGTCCGAAATCGCACTGACACAGTTTTTATTAACGTTACTCACATTTATATGACCCAGTTCCTCCGCTTGGGCTTGCATTTCACTGCTGGCCGCCATTATTCAACTCAAAAACTTGCTGTAAGCCCCGCCCCCTCTGCAATGTGGTCAAAATGGCGCCCGTTTAGTGCAGAGTGTCCATCGTTCTACTGGCCGTTTTCAGAGCAGCATCCGAGTTCAGCAACACTCAGTGCTCTGAGTGTTATCTTAGCTGAGCGCACTACGCACTAAAATCACACACTAAACGTGTGCAAGTATGCGATTTCGGACACACTGTAACAGAGACGCAATTAAATACAGTAGGAATGTGCCGCGGTCTCGGACCCTGGAGCTGCGGCCGTTTCCAGCTCCAGACTTTAGAAATCCAAACCAAGTACTGGAGCCTTTCTGTGTTCAGCTGCTTGACGTCTGTTTCTGGTTCACTGGTAGAAATCCAGCCACCCTCTTGAACACAGTGGCTGTTTTCTAAGCTAGTAAAGATACGTTATTCTGTTAAAGGGTGTTTGTCTCACTTCTATAGATTACAGCAGCGCCCCTTTCGTCATACTGAACCCTCTCTTTAGGACCCCCAGAGCCCCCCAGAGCACCTGGGCCATGTGCAGACTTACACTACTGTGTTTAACCTGTAAAGGAGGAACCATGTCCTGTTCATTAATGCCTGTGTTATATGTGCCTCAGACCTTTGTTCGTTTGTTTGTTTGTCTGTTTGCTTTGTTACATAGTAATTTCGCTTCTGATCTACCGCACCTATCCACAGTTTGTTGTTTTTGTCTATATACACTACCAGTCAAAAGTTTGGACTCATTCAAGGATTCCCTCTGTGTTTATTATGGGCTACATTGTAGATTAGTATTGAAAACATCACCTGTTGCTCTGATGCAGCTTTACACACTCTTGGCATTTTTTCCCTCTAATTCATGAGGAATCGATGTGGAGTTTCTCTCCTTCTTAATGTGTTTGGGATCAGTTATGAGTCGAGTTGGTCCACAGTTGGTGATCCTGTTCCACTACGGTTCTACTGCACATTATTGCAAGAACCACTGAACTCAGTAGAAAACAACAGTCCATCATTCCCTTAGTACAGATTCTGGTTTCTTTAACTCTGTTTCTGTTTATCTTTCATCATTTAGTTTGTTTTCAATATTAATCTACAGTGTAGAAAATAATAAAAACAGGTGTGCCCAAACTTTTGATTGCTAGTGTCCATTTCTTTATTACAAAGTGTTTTTTTAATTTCATTTTGTTATCCTTGCGTTTCTTTTCCCATCTCTCTTTAAGTTATCCTAGTTTATCTATTTTGGAAACTAGTCGGGTGTGATTTGGGCTGCATTAACTGTGCATGTGACAAATAAAGAATCTTGAATCTAGAATATCCAAGCTGTTAACTATGTGAGAAAATCCTCGAAAAACCGTGGATAAAAAAGAAAAACATTATGAATGATGAAAAGTTGAGAAGGATGACATTCGGACCGCTGCACCAGACACTGTAACTCCAGCACGGATTCCAGATCAGCAGTTCCACCTCGATTCAAATCGCTCTGCTTTTTCTCAGCAGTGACGCAGAGTTACTGTCTTTCAGCTTTTCTTTTAGCGACAGAGAGACACAGAGAGAGATACAGAGAGAGAGAGAGAGAGAGACAGAGAGAGAGAGAGAGAGACAGAGAGAGAGAGAGAGAGAGACAGAGAGAGAGAAAGAGATAGAGAGAGACAGAGAAAGAAACAGAGGGAGAGAGAGACAGAGAGAAAAAAGTGAAAGTGATCATTCTGTCATATGTGAACACACCACAGCACACAGTGTGAACAGCACAAAATTCCTCCTCTGCATTTAACCCATTCACCAAGTGAATCAGGGGGCAGCCCGGGGAGCAGCGTGTGGGCACAGTACTTTAGAGGTGCCTAGTGGTCTTGGGAATCGAACCCAAACTTTCTGATCACGGGGCGAATGCCTTAACCACTAGGCCACCAGCTGCCTTGCATTTAAATACATAGACTTTAATACGGAGTTTGTCGCCCCTTTGCCGCTATAAGAGCTTCCACTCTTCTTGGAAAGCAATAATTACTCATGGAAAGTAAGGGGCCTAGTCCAAACCCTGAAAAACACATGTCCAAATACCTTTGTCCATATACTGTATGTATAAAACTAGGTCCAGTGATATCCTTCAAACCTTAATCTAACCCACATATCTTCAACCCACGTCACGGAGGTACACCTACTTCTACTCAGTAATGGGTTTTAATTAGCTGGTAGAATTAAGTGTACTGGCAAAATAGAGCACACTAAAATGTGCAGGGAAGGGGGTGCTGCAGTACTAGGATTGCGAACGCCTTGTGCAACATCATCTTTAGATTTTGGTCCATTTGATGCAATACCCTCCCAATGACGGATGATCTTTATTAGAGATGCTAGTGGCGTGCCTCAGGGCTATATCATAAGGTCCATGTTGTTTTACTTGTGAAACAGAGAGCAAACAGCCATCAATGTAGGCACAAAACCTTTACCAATACATTGCATGGGATGAGGTTTTTCAAATACCCAAACAGGAAGTCTACTCAGAGAACTATATGGACAAACCTTATTATTAAATTATCATAATTTGTCCCATTTTACAAATGTTTCATCCTGCTCTCATCCTCAAGCCCACGAAGCCCAAGTGTCATCAAATATTTGATTGTATATTAACAAATAAATCCATTTCAAACCCATTAGCATGACTCATTGCTATTTTAAATTAATTTGTTATTTTCGTTGAGCATGCATGCTAATTATTAGGTGATTATTTATTTATGCTGTTCGTCATTTGCACAATTTTTTGATATGACATGAAGTTTACCTAATATATATGTGTATAATTAAGGTATATGTAGTTTGTGAAAATACCACATATTTTCCTGGAATACAAGTTTCAGACCAGGTTCAGCCTGATTTTTTACATTCATCAATTGGGCTTGGTTTGGCTTTTAATGAGTGCTCTCTCTCTCTCTCTCTCTCTCTCTCTCTCTCTCTCTCTCTCTCTCTCTCTCTCTCTCTCCCAC
>JBBJLR010138891.1:0-16543 GCA_037577145.1 Brachypetersius gabonensis | reverse complement strand
CTCTCTCTCTCTCTCTCTCTCTCTCTCTCTCTCTCTCTCTCTCTCTCTCTCTCTCTCTCTCTCTCTCTCACTGCCCCAGTTTGGGAAGGAGATTAAGAGTTTTAGGTCCATGTGCCAGCAGAACGGGAAATGGCATTTGCCTTTACCGGAGTGCAAAAGTATGACTGAACAAACAAATAATACAGTACTACTGAATGTATACAAGGCTAACTCATGGAGGCAAACAGTGATCAAAAAGTTAAAAATAATAAAATGTCCTTAATAATTTTTAAATATATAGTTAATGTGCCACAACCAACAAAATATCAGTTGTGTTGCTACTAAACTTTTGGACTGCAATACATTTCTGTCCTCAGTTCACCATTGGGTGATATATTGAATATACTTAGTGTATCTATGTGGCTTGTTCTATGTAGTAAATGATGCAAATATTGAGTAGAAAATGTCACTGACGTTAAAAGAATATGTATGCAGTTACTCGGTTTAAATAATTACTCTTTTGCTCAATGTACCTAAATTGTGATTTCCCCATTTTTTGCATATAAATTTAAAACTGTTCCAATGAAAAAACACAAATGAATATAAACAAGACTATATAATGGAGACATACACTGCAGAACTACACAATACTGGTGAGA
Organism: Brachypetersius gabonensis; assembly: GCA_037577145.1. Taxonomy (NCBI): domain Eukaryota; kingdom Metazoa; phylum Chordata; class Actinopteri; order Characiformes; family Alestidae; genus Brachypetersius; species Brachypetersius gabonensis. The sequence goes on along the minus strand of JBBJLR010138891.1, from coordinate 15,905 downwards.
AATTATGCATTAAAGGGTTAAATCAAGCATTTATAAAGTGCTTTAAAGGAGACTTCAAAATACTGAGATAAATATTTATTTGATAGAGCAATATTATTTATAGGCCATTTCGCACAGCCCTGCCTCAGTGTTTTGAATGGATCGTTCATAATCAGCTAGTATTTATTCATACTCTTCATTGTGTATTAATTCCTTTTTATGTTGTGTGTAATGTTCACTGTAGTCATTGACTGTGGAGATCCAAAGCCTCTGCTGAACGGTGGTGTCAGATTTCTCTCTGGCTCTGACAATGAGTACAAATCACTCATCCAGTATCACTGCAATGAACCATTCTACGCTTTCTCAGTGGCTAACCAGGGTCAGAAACACACTACTTTAAATATTTGTTGAATTCTGCACATTTGTTGATTTCTATTGGTGGATGGTCTCACTGCTTGCCACTTTGATTTTCTGTTGCAGTTCATTTCACCTGCAGTGCAGATCGCAAGTGGAGAGCAAATGACCACAATGCCATAGTCCCTCCATGTTTTTCGGGTAAGTTGTACTTTGAGTCTAATTCTGCTTTCATGTGCTTTTCAGATGGTCTTATTTTCCACTGAGGTCATAATCACAAAATCCTTGCATTAATATGTCATGTGGCCCAAAACTTGGAAGATCCGTTTCCTTCCCATTTGCTAAGTACACAACGATTTTTAGCTCATCAGCTTGCCTGATCTATCTAGTTTCTTTCTAATATATCATAAATGTAACTTGCTGTATGCAATTTGTTGAAGACCTAAATGACTAGAAGTAAGTTGCCCTTATAAATAATAATATTTAAAAAACCTTTATAAAACCTGTACTGAAACAATTCTTTCCTCAATAAATGGATGGTGGTCAACAGGAAGCTGGACGTTTGACTACTTTTCAGAATTCTTTCAAAGGCTCTCAGCTGAAATGACTATGTTCAAGTTTTAGGCAGAGAACTTAATTTTAACGTAATGTTCCTCTGTGTGTGTGTGTGTGTGTGTGTGTGTTTGTGCACAAATCAGTGTGTGGACGCCCTACTGCAGGCATTACTAAGCGTGAAAGGGTGTTGGCAGGGAAGGAAGCTCCAGCAGGTTCTTTCCCCTGGCAGGTCTTCCTCTTGTCAGGGGGTCGAGGTGGAGCGATCGTCATTGGAGACAGGTGGCTCATGACTGCAGCCCACAATCTGGAGAAAGCAAAATTTGCTAAAGAAAAAGTGAAGGTACAGAGGCTGGCTACAATATTATGGACTGACTCTTATTATTTGATAACTTGATGTCTGAATCTGTTGAACGTGAACCTTGATTCATGCTATCGTTCATTGCATTGGATGAAACATAATTTGGGTTTACATTTACATTTATGGCATTTAGCTTTTTCATTTTGTAAGAACAGAATGTTGGTTTTTTTTTTATCATCTTTTCATTATGTGATAAAAATAATGAGCACAAGTGTTGCTGACCCATTTGATCTGTGCTATAGGAATGTTTCTATTAATGTTTGTAATATTTCTGTTTTGCAGGCATTTGTTGGAGATACCCATGTCAGTGAGCTTGTGAAGTTTCCACTGACTGTTGCATCCTTGCACGTCCACCCAGAATACAAGAACAATGACCTGAGGACAAATTTTGATAATGACATTGCCTTGATCAAGCTAAACTCCTCAATCACATTTAATTCACATGTTATGCCAGTGTGTCTGCCTCCTCATGGTGCTGACCTTAAGAAATTTGGGTAAGGATCCTAGTGCACATTATCTACACTGATCAGCCATTGCATTAAAAGCATCTGGATATCTTTAGGTGGTAAAACAGCTCTGAACCTTTGAGGCATGGACTCCACACCACATAATGTTAGCAGCAGATCCTGTAAGTTGCAAGGTGGAGCCCAGTTTGTCCAGCGCATCCCACAGATGCTCGATTGGAATGAGATCCTGGGAATTTTCAGACCAAGTGAACTCCTTAAACCAATTGATTTTTACTGACAATATAGAAGACAGACTTCCAAAGGTCCCTGCTATAAAAAGTAATATCACAAAGAGCCTCACTGCAGCTTCTAGCCCATATGAGATTAACTTATGAGGGGGTGGGTTGGTGTAAAATTCAAATGCTATATGTCTAACAGTCTCTAGACATTAGTGAATCTGATCCAGACATAATTATCCAACATCAGCATATACTATTATATATTATTATACTATTATTAACTTTTAATATTATTATAGAATAACTGTTATTATAGAATATGTTTTTAAACTGTAACTTTTATCGAATAATAACTCGGGCACTAAAAAAAGTATTCTCTAAACATTTATCCTCCTAGGTATCCTATTGCTTTTCCTCTATTCCCATTATGATGCATGTGTCACCCAGTCTGGGTCAAATCTGATAAAGCAGCTTTTTGCAATTTGTGCAGACAAAATGTGAAAATGGTAATGTCCAAAATGTAATGTAATGTCCGATTGGTTACCAAATGATGTAAGATGGAACTGACTGAACATTTTTTACTGTCTGATTCAGATTTTGATTCTCATTAACATTACCATTGCAAATCCATGCTTAACCATGCTTAATTTTTTTCACTTAATGTTTTTCATTTTAATGATATAATGTATAGTGGTCATTCTTGTAATTCTGTATAATGGTAACAACCTTGTATGATTATCATATTGCCAGTTGTTTTCAGTTTATTTAAATGACTCTAAAAGAAAGGTGATAATTTTGGTTACCAGTTTCGTAATTGGATTTTTTGTACCATCCCATCCCAAGAAAATGAACTTTCTCTTCAGTTTTTGTGTACATTGATGTCAAATTCAGATCTTAACTTTCTGTGTTTCAGCTGGGTCTCAGGATTTGGACTGACTGAACATTCAACCACAGCTGATGAGCTCAGATACATTAACCTCCCTATTGTGACCCAAGACCTTTGCCACACATCCATTGAGGCGGCGAGACTGGAGCATACGGATGTGGCTCAGCTGACGGGTAATATGTTCTGTGCAGGACTGCCGGAGGGGGGGGAAGACACCTGCTCTGGGGACAGTGGCTCAGCATTTGTTATGGAGACTGATCAAACATACTGGGTGGCAGGCATTGTTAGCTGGGGTGTGGACTGTGGCAAGCCGGGCAAGTATGGTGTATACACTCGAGTTGTGAAGTACATAAACTGGATAAAGACAACTATGGAGGAAAATCCATAGGCAGAGAAAAAATAATCCTCAGAGCTAGAAGGGGGAGAGAGATCAAAGCGAGAGAAAGAGAGCAAATCGTTGACAGTTTCTTCAGTGCTGTGATGATTATTTCTGCTGTCTCAAAATTAATCATTTGACCTGCTTATGAGGCAACAGAGCTAAAAGCTAAGCTCCAGTTAGCCAAACACGGAACATATGAAACAATAAAGAACAAACCTTCTGAACGATAAAAAGTTTTCTTGTTTTCTTTTTCTTGTCAGTTATCAAAATGGGACCATTAAAGTAACACCATCATTTTACATTCTTTCAACAATGCCTATAACAAGGAGTCCCCAACACTGACTTTGATCACTTCTGGTGTACTAAAACTTTGTGTGCTGCTCATGTCCAGATGCCACAAAAGCCTTTTTTCTGTTTTTCTCCAAGAGCAGTGTATGACTGCATTTGGCTAAAATGATGATCAACACTAAAACACTGGGTAGCGCATTGCACTCTTCACTCTCTCCTCACAAAAGCTTTCCACAGAAAAAAAAAAGAATTTCTAAAAATAAGTATGAAAAATATGAAGAGTAGTTTTCACCAAAATTAAAGCACAAGTCTTTTGATCTAAAGGTGGTTCAAGCACATGAAATGATTTTTGAAGATACAATCTGTGGCATTTTTCCAAAATGTAGTGCTGCCCCAAATAGTTTTGAGGGATATGCCTCAAAATCAAATTTAGAATTTAATATTACTTTACTCACTCTTGGCTCATTGAAAAACTCAAAAGTAAATGTTCAGTCAGTGCTACATATGTGTTTGTGGGTGTGGAATTTCATGATTTGAGAAGTTTTAATTGATGGACCTAAATTTACCAAGAGAACTGTTAAAAAGTGTGTGAGGGGTCAGCTGGAGCTCAGTGGGAGTTGATTAGCTAGAGAGATTTAGTGAGGGTGACAGATGTCTGTGTGTGGCTCTGTGGCTTTTTCTTATCCCCTCATTGCCTTCAGTGGCTTCATGCGAGCCTCTGAGCTTCTTCAGACTACAGGAATGTCTGTCCCGAGCAGATGAGGCTTAAAACACAGCTTAAAGGAGCAGAAGCTTTGAAAAGTTGGTGTAAAAGTGTACCTGTAGAGGCACCACTCTTTGAGGGACGATGGAAGGACGCTGGACGCTGCTGAAGGCTCTAATGGTGTTGGATCTGCTGTGGTTTCCCTGCCCGGGACTGTGTCAGGGGCGATACCAGCTGCCCGTGCTGTGGATTATGCCTCTGAGCAGTGAGCCAGCATGGGGCAACGTCACAGCAGAGGTCATGCCTGCAGTCCAGCTCGCCCTGCACCACCTGAGCAAACAACCTGCTCCCTTACACAACTATGAGCTTCAGTTCCACTTTGCAGACTCCAAGGTAACCTGTGAAGAAAGATTATATAGCAATGTAAAGATATATTATTGATTTAAACTACTTTATAACATATAATTATATAATTATATAATTATAAACATATAATTATATAATTATTAACATATAATTATAAATAACATATTACTTGCAGATAACTGAAAGGAGTCAGTATAGGGTTGACAATATTATTTGAAGTGTTTTTGATGCTTTGAACTATGGCACTACAGTACTTTAGATCAGTGGTTCCCAACCTGGGGTCCGGGCCCCCCTTAGAGGGGTGCTAGAGATCGCAGGGGGTGCGCAAAATTTTGTCTGCACTGAAGTGACCAAAATTATATTTGTACACATTAAATTCATAAAATCCCAATATCTGAGAAACATAAAAGTGTATGAGTATAAGAACAAACACCAACAATCGCAATTTACAATTTATTTTTTGCAAATAAAAGTTTTTTTTCATTCTTTTTGTGCGTCTACGCGGGTTGGGGTTGGGGACTTTAGATCACTTGCTCATGTTCAATTACAGCATTAAAATCTCTGACTCATATAAATGCTATAGATCTGCAAGAATTAAAAATGTATAACATTGTAGCAACCACACTGTATCACCCATCAGGGATACCATAACAACCATCTAGCAAAAATCTAGCAACAAGGTTTAGCAAATATTGTGCCTCCGAACACCCTAATGGCCACCAGTAACACTATAACACCCACATCGTAACTCTCTAGGAACCTTGAATACTATAGGAACTGTTTTTTATTGCTCCTTGCAACCACGTATGATACTCTGGCAGCTACCTAGCAACACCATAGCAACCTCTAATCATTCAATAGCCTAACAACCGGGTAACCCCCCAGGAAACATTACATTTTCTAATCAACATACAGTACTAACAACCATCTTGCAGTATCTAAGTAACACTTAATAACACCCTATCCGTACCCTGACAAAAACCTATGAACTACCTAAGAATCCCCCAAAATACTAAAGGATCTATCAAGTAACACCCTTGCCATTCCAGGGAACCAATTAAGGAGTAAAAGCCCATTGCCAGGTTTTATGATGTTAATATTTAAGCCATGTATTAGTAGTCATTTCTGTGAATGCAAAAATCTTACAAAGTACACATGACTAACTTCAACTCCAGTAAGAGTTAATCGTGTGTTTTTTCTTCAGCGTTGCTCTTCCTCTTTTTTCTCTGTTAGTGTGACAAAGCCAAAGCACTGAAAGCCTTTTTTGAGGCCATATTCTATGGTCCCAAGCACCTAATGTTATTTGGAGGCTTTTGTTCATCAGTGACATCAACCATCGCTCAGTCTTTAGGGGCCTGGAACCTTCCACAGGTGATATATTATATTATATTATATTATATTATATTATATTATAATACATTATATTCATAATTCATATATAAATAAATCAGTTAAAAAACTATTTCAGACAGTTAAACTGCAGGATATGTAATGATGATTAAATGCTGAAAATAGTTTGTATGGAATGTTTTATCTTGTATTGTTTCATTCTGTTATATTCTATTGTCTGGCTTTTGTGTACTGTTTATTTTTTGACAATTATATGCATTACAGCTGTCCTTTGCTGCAACAGCACCTGCCTTAGCAAACAAAAGAAGATACCCAAACTTTTTCCGTGTTGTGCCGTCAGATAGTGCTGTTAACCCAGCACTGGTGAAGTTCCTTAAACATTTTGGATGGAGGAGGGTGGGTACTCTGACCCAGATGGACAGAAGGTTCACCGAGGTAAGACCATGTCTTTGATCAGTGTGTGAAATCCCCAGTGGTAACTGGGGCTTTCCCATGCCTGACCCAGGGGGGACGGGTTGTTCGTTAAACATTTTGGGTGGGGAGACATTTTCCGGAATGTTGTTAAAATGTACCAAAATGTCCCTTAGGAGAATTTGTTTGAAGAGAACGTCACTTTACCAAGTCTTCTGTGAGTTTGTTCTGTAAGAGCACAGATTGGCTGCGGAATGTGTCATCCGTTTCTTTAGATTTCTAATTTTTATCTCCTGTCAGATTGCCCAGAGCTCATGTTCATGTATTTATTGCTCTGTATCCTTAGTTAAGTTAAACAGTAATTTTTTTTTGCTAGATTTGCCTGTCTAACAACACATAGCCATGGTACAGGTTTTAAGCACCACAGGCTGGATGCTGGAATGACTGTGCACTCACAGACACACACACACGCACACACACACAACATAGCATGGTCCATTGATATCCACATGCATACATTTCAGATATATTAGAAAATACTGGGGATCATTGTTTTACTCTTAATCAAGACTGTCGGATATAGCAAGTTTGAGTCCTGTTGATATGATAACACTAGGTTGAGAAATGAATTACAGTCAAATGTCAATTCGGAAAACTTTATGCAAATTTGAACATAAGCTATGACTGATTTTTTCACTACTGAAGTGACTATTTCTTTTACACTATTACTTTCCTCATCTTTTGCTCAGAATGTCTTCAATGAAAACTAGCTTAAAAAAACACCTGAGTGGTCTCTGTCTACTATAAACAGGTGCAGAGGGACCTGGCTGAAAATCTCCGACAGGCTGGAATAGAACTGGTGGAAGCACAAGGGTTCTCTGATGATCCCTGCACTGCTGTGAAGACACTAAAAGTATGTATAAAATCTCAAATGACTGGAAGAGATCATTTCATCCTCTATTAACAGACTACACTGTTAATATTAACTTCACTAGCTGCAATTTATCAGGCAAGCCCAAACATATAAAACTCTTGTTCACCTGTGCACTGAGCTTGTTGGTGACACTTTATCTAGTTTGTTATTTGTGTCTCCCTCATCACATGCCACTGTTCTCTCAATTTGTTTATATTTACTCCATAGTGTTTTGAGAGCACACAACTTATCAGCTTTACCCACCTGTTCTCTGTTTCTCCATCTCAGGAAAATGATGTGAGGATAGTGATTGGTCAGTTTGATGAGTTTTCAGCTGCAAAGGTCTTCTGCTGTGTAAGTTATATTATGATATTTTCAGCAATGTTTTTTTAGCAATAGTTGTTTTAGTGTAATATCCCAGGATTGTGACTGAAGTGGACCAAAATCAGGGCCTGGGCTCAGCCATGGTGCTTTAAGAAAGACGTGCAGTCGTGGCAGGGTGGGATTAATGGGACAGTTGGCTAGTTAAATAACCTTTAACTTGCTTCAAGTTAAAAAGCACGTGTTCATTTTTTTCAGCTCACTGCGCAGCACAACAAAACAGCTGCCAAGGCTGTAGACCATGAAGCAAAGTGTGCTCGAGTGCAACAAGAAAACTGTTTTTCACTGAAAAAAAACTAAACATTCTACGATTACAGTGGCACTGAACACTGTGAAACACAATGTAATGTGCTTAACCCTGCCTTAATTTACCCCTGAAAATACACCAACCCCCTTAATTTGAATTAAGTGGCCGTTACTTTGTGAAATCGACCCCTTAATTTTACCTTAAAATTTGATTTAAAGCTTGAGTGTGAAACTTCTCAGTCTTAAATATAATTTGTTAATTCAGGAGGTTCTATTATTCAAGGGGCAAATTTGAAATTTAAGGGGTCAGATTAAGGCAGATGATTTTGTAGTGGAATCGGGATATTCTTGCTGAATAGATATGTTAGTGGCAAAATGTGATGGTAAGATTGTATAGCAAAAGCACCATCTGTTGCCAAAAGCTATCAAATACACCCTGAATATGAAGTAGAAGTGAGAAGCAAAAGTGAAGCAGTACAGGATGTTTAGATCTGATTAACATGATGGCTTCAAGTTCACATAATATAGCTAAAGAAACCACAGATAGTCACAGTGTAACCTCACTGTGGGGTGGAGGTAGCTCAGTGGGTACTTGCCTCCGGACCAAGAGGTCATGGGTTTGAATCCTACCTTCAGCAAAACCACCACTGGGTCCCCCCAAGTTGCTCCAGGGAAACTGTCTCCTGTAGTTAGGGAATGGAAGTTGCTTTGGATAAAAGTGTCTGCCAAATGCCGTTAATGTGGCTTCTTCTGTAGTGTGAGGCAGAAATGTCTCAGACTGGTTCTGGAGGGCCTGGTCCTGATTAATCCAACCTGATTCAATACCAAGTTTATCAGATATGTTTTTACAAATAACCAAACTTTTTGTAGTGTAGGCTCTGTGTGTGTGTGTGTGTGTGTGTGTGTGTGTGTTGGTCTGTAATGTAATGTCTGGCGGTTACATCTCCATTTTTACTCCATTTTAATCTCCATAACGTAATCTCACTGTACCTCACTGCACTGAATGGAACCTCAGTAACTGTGAGGTACTGTAGCATGACCTTTTTGGTGTTGTAGGTGTATCAGCTGGACATGTTTGGTCATAAGTACCAGTGGATCCTCTCAGGCTGGTCAGAGACAAGCTGGTGGACTCACACTGGCACCTCCAGCTGCTCTGCTCAGAGTGTGCTGAGTGCAATGGAGGGTGCCGTCAGTGTGGATTTTGAGACCCTGAGTTCCAAACACATCAGAGGCATTTCAGGCAGAGTAAGTCTGAGTGCTCAGCAAACAGTTTTTAGTTTTAGTTATACCACACAAATTCAAATACTAGTTTAAATGAACTTAAAACCAATACAATCAAATCAAATTTAAACATTGATGCATAATGATTGTTCTTTATAACTGTGTTAATCAACAATGATTATGAGAGCTTGTGTGTTCCAGACACCACAGGAATACAAGAGGGAATACGATAAAAGGTGCATGCTGAAGGGTCTGAGCTCCAGTAAGTTCCATGGCTTTGCATACGATGGCACATGGGTGGTAGCTAAAGCTCTGACGCGAGTCATGGAGACCCTGAAATACAGAGAGAAATACAGCATCCATCGCAACTTCACTGTGACTGACGAAGAGACGACAGACATGATACTGCAGGCCATGAGTGAGATGAAATTCTTTGGTGTCACTGTGAGTTTGATGTTTCGACAATGCAGTACATAAGGACTAGATACATAACAGATTAGATACATAAGCATGTTCAGTTGAACATAAATCAAACACGTATAAAGGATTTTCACTGTTTTTAGGGGCATGTTCTGTTCCGCAATGGTGAGAGAGTGGCCAGTATCAAATTTGCCCAGTTTCAAGGTAAATGTTCAGTAAGACTAACCTGTTTGACCAAGGATGTTTTCTTTAAGAAGCTTTAGATTTTTGCTTGTGCAAAAGTTTGTTTGTGACTTGACAGCTGGCAGAGAGGTCCAGGTTGGAGAATACAGCACAATTACAGACAAGCTGGAGTTTGCTCGGCCTGTCTGGTTCAAAGGTAGGAAGCCGCACCGTTTAGTCTGCGCTCAAAGGCTGAAAAAGGATGAGCATAAAACTTTAAGACTTTAAGCATTTAAACTTTTTTTCGGGAGCAGTGTTTATAAGGAACCCAAGTCAATGTTGAAGTTGGTTAATCTTGCTCTTGTGTGCACATACATAAATGTGAAGTCTGCCCTGTGGATAACTTTCAGTGCCTGTTGTATTTTGTCAGAATTATCCTCCTTTCATGTAAACTGGGTCTCATGTCCCTCACCAATCACAAGGCTGATGTGGGTTGTGCCGAACAGCCTCAATACAACTGTATTTGTAATGAGTCAGAAATGTGAGCGAAAGATAATGATGGGCAAATGCAAGCTCCTTAGCATAACTGGGCCTAACTGCCAAGCAAAACTGAGCTAGCTCATCTATCTGTCTGTCATCCGTGCTTTCATTCGCTCAGCCAGCCATGCCAGCACTCCCTGGAAGCGTATCCCATATTCAGTAAAATAAATTAGAGCCTTACCTTCTTTAAGATTATGCCATTTAAATGCTGGAGATAGTTCTTAGTTATACTGTCTATATATCTCATAGCTACTCTAATAAATGGCTTTGTTACCATGCAGGACATGAGCACACTAGGGACCGCACTCATGTGTTTCCTCAGAGGATGAAGATCAGCATTGTGCTTTACTGCATTTTAGCAGCACTCTCTGCCTTAGGCATTCTCACAGCTATCGCCTTCCTCTTCTTCATCATCATCCAGCACTGCAGTCACAGGTGAGCCATGACCTCCATACACTGCTGGAATTCACCCCCTTTTTAGGCACATTCTGTCACATCCTGCTGTTTACAAATTTGATATTTTTAATTATTTAGTTCTAGCCTTTGATTTTCTATTTAATTTAGTGTAACTATATTTCACAGACTATCTCACTGATGTTTATGGGACACATTTCACTACATATTGTACTAGTATAACTGTGTTTGTGACAAATGAGGAATCTTGAATATTCAGTCTTGAACCATTGATATGCATCAACACTGTACATGCAAGTAGAAAAGTTAAAGTTACAGTTACAGTTATTTAACTTGGCTTGCTTGTTCATGACTAAATTCCTCTTTGTACTTCTGTGAGCAAACTGATATACTGCTCTTTTCCTTTTTAGGGCCATCCGAATGTCCAGCCCTTCACTGGACATTATTCTTATCCTGGGATTACTGTTATCCTATTCTTCCATCTTCTTCTTTGGGTTGGATGGGTTGTATGTGCCTGAGGGAGTGTTTGATGTTCTGTGTTCTGTGAGTTTTAGCAACAACACAGTCCTCACGGAATATCAGCATCATACAAATATTACGATCAGAAGTTATACCAAAACTTTTATTTAGATATGCAAGACATTATGTACTTAGTCGCATATTTATAAAAACCCTTTGGATGATGTTAGAATTAAAATGTTTTAATTGTGTTTCTTTAATGAAATAAAGATTTTAATTCTAACATCATCCAAAGGGTATTAAACAGATGAAATCTTACTTGTTTCATCATTTAATCAAGAAAATGCTATTATTACATGTTATTAATAAAAGGATTGTTATTATAAAGTAGATCAACATATTTCTGTAAAGACGTTTTTATGAGTCTAGTTTTAGAAAAGATAGTGTTATATATGGGATTTATCAAAAATCTGAAAAATGATTGTCCTTTCTGTCTGTAGGATGTTGTTTAGTTTCACACAGCCACAACCATGTAATATTAAAGGACCTTTTCTACCCCAGGTCAGAATATGGCTCATAACTGTTGGTCACACTGCAGCGTTTGGGACAATGTTTGCTGAAATTTGGAGAATCCATGCCATTTTCAAGAGTATCAGTGTTCAGCAAAGGGTAAAAATTGAATAAATAGTATGTAATGAAATACAAGTGAATTAGGGTTCTACTTGAGAAAGCAGCAATTTATTAGTTAGTCTTCATTAATTTCATTAGTACATTTCATTTAGTTTGGCCGTATTCTACATTAAATATAAATGACACACACTTAACAAACTTAACTCTTTCCTGAAACTAAATATCTGATCTATTTTCTCTGTTGCAGATCATAAAGGACTGTGTTCTTATTGGTATAATCTGCAGTTTGCTGTTGGTAGATCTGTGTTTCTTAATTAGTCTGCAAGTTTTGGATCCTTTGCAGGGGACGGTGGTGGAGTTCAGTTTGGAGGTGAGATGTAACGATGAGAACTGAATGTGTGGGTTATTACACTCAGCACTGTAGCTACAGCTAGTATAACACTATTCTTCTGCATAATTTGAACATAGAAGTCCTTTATACTTACGAAACTTATTTAAACTTATTTAAAGTAAATTTGTATTCAAATGATGCAGGAAAATGAAAAAAGGAAAACAGTACAGCACAAATACAGAAAGAAAACTGGAAATACTGTTCAAAGGTTTTACACAAAATGATTGCTCTCTATGTGCTTTGCTCAAGGCTGACCCTCATGACGGTGACTTTGCTGTTCGTCCATTTTTGGAGCGCTGTGAGAATGTTCATATGAGTATCTGGATGACAGTCATGTACCTTTATAAGGGTCCACTTGTGGTGAGGGGCAGCATTTTGTCTGGCTTTACATATAGATTATCACTTGTATTCTCTCTGCTGAAATCTTATATATTGTATTAAGTGGATTTTAAGTCAAATGTAAATAATTTTTTGTGGAATTTCGGCTTTAGTGGAAGATCTGACAAGTAGCTTTCTGATGTTAAATGGCAGCAGTCTGACGTCTGATAATCTCACTTATATCTCCTGTGTTTGTTAGCTGGTTGGCTGTGCCCTGGCCTGGAAGACAAGACACTCAAACACATTCGTTCTGAGCAACAGTGGGTGTACTCAGATCAGTGTGTGCATCGTGGGTCCTTTAAGTATACTTGGTGCATCTGTGGCTTTACTGACCAGAGATCAGCCAAATGTGCAGTTCTGCATTGTGGGTGTCATCGTCATCATCTGCTGTTCCATCACTCTGAGTCTGGTGTTCATTCCAAAGGTTTGATGTCAGTGTCCTTTCTGACACACCTTAATTACAGCGGGACCCCCTAACAGTTTGGGGTCCCTAAAATACATGAAAATGTACACACTTTTATCACTTTTATTTTTTTATTACTTTTACTTTTATTATCAAAATTTAGGTAGGTAATTGCTTTTACAGTTGTATAAAAATGTGCAGTAACCCCTTGTGTCTTTAGTTAATTTTCAAAGAGAAAAACATTTATTCACCCACACAAACTTAATTATACCTAAAAACACTGACCAGTTATATGTCATTTTTCAAATTTAGTTATTTTGGTTGAGTGTTTATTTGTAACAAATGTGTGTAAAAAGCCCAAACTAGCAACACCACAATGCCCCACTTGGGGGCACACAGGTTGTAAACCAATTCTACAGAGCATGTGAACTTATTTTCACTTATAAAATCAACAAAATATGTAATTGTTGCTCCCATAATTATGTCAACGCATGTGGAATCATGTTTAACTTAACTTAATCCACTTCTGTAGGTACTGGCAACATAACCCACAGGAAAGAAAAAACTAAGAGGAGATCTAATCTAATCCGGACTTTCTACTAGGAACAATAACATTAGGAAAGTAATAACAAACTTTTGCTCATGTGTCCTGCTATTAAAATATTCATGAGCAGTAATATTGTACTTGTTTTCTTCTAAACATAGTATAGATCTCAATGAAGAAAAAAAATGCTCTTGTTTATCTGTCAAATGAAATTCAGCATTGAGTAAATTAGGAAATTCCTGGAATCATAAGGATTCTTGGATTCAAAAGGAACTTCAGCAGGTTCATAGACTCTTTAAAAAAAATTGAATATAAATATAAATTCAAATGTGATTAAAGAATAATAGAAACAGGGTCAAAATAAATGTTAAATGCTGCTCACTGGTGAGTTTTTTAGAACAGGACTCCTTGGGGGCCTTGGGGGCAGCTTAGTGCTTGCAGGCTCCATGTTGGTGACCCCCATCTTACAAAGATCAGTCTATTCAATTCCAGATTACTTTTACATTATTAGCTAATCCTGATGAAGACAGATCCTGATGGAGTGTCCCTGTCTGTGCAGTTCCTTTCTGTGGAGAAACAGAAAGAGAGTGAGAGAGTGAGCGAGGAGAAGGAAAGCATCAGGCACTTGGACTCCAGCATGTCCAGCTGTTTGACGTTGATTAGCACAGCTGCACTTGATGTTCTACAATCAGACAATCAGCATCTCACCCTTCGCATCTGTGAGGTAAATCACAAAATACACTTTCACAAGATGTTTGTTATTTGTTCTTGTGATGCCTTTGGTTCCCATGGGGCTGGGCAAAATGATCTGTACTGCCATGGCTATTTATCAAAGTTGGAAAAATGATTTGTTTGTGCTCAAATTGTCTTATCTTCTCACATACACATGACTCCAACTAAAGTTAGACAGCGAGCTCGAGGAACTGGCCTGGCAGCTGAGGGAACTGAGCACTCTCTCATACGGAATCATCACAAACATGCAAGACTCTGGGGAGCAGACAGGTATGAGGAAATATATAATTTTTTTGTCTTAAAAATGTAACGATAACTTGCCTCCAACAGCGAGAGTGAGATTTTTTACTTCAAGGGAAAAACCTTCTGGTGATGTATCTCAAAGGCTAGAGAATTTTTTTTCCTAGACAACTGTGTAATAAACAACAAAAAATACCCTCTGTATTTGTTTGCATCAGTGGTAGCTGTCACAAGAGTGTTTTAACAAGAGAACACTGATGAATGACACAAAACACAAAATCTGGATTCTGTCAAGTTGATGAGAGCAAAGTAAAGTGGCCCCTTATAGTCACGTGTGAACACACCACACAGTGTGAAATTCTTTCTCTGCATTTAACCCATTCACCAAGTGAAGCAGTAGGTTTAGGCCAGAATGGCAAATGGTTTTGAGTGTTGAAGGATCCTTGACAGGCATTTGGTATTTATAAAGTCTGCCAAATGTATTAAAGAAATGCAGCAATACTGTGGAATACTGAAGAAACTTGCTGCTCTGCTACAACAAGGTTTGAGCATCTAAAACATTGTGGTCAGGCCATTGTTGTGTTATTTGATCATTCTACAGGGTGCCTACATTGTGTTACTGGAGGAGCGACCATGGCAGGTTGTGCAAGTGTTCAAGGAGGGTAACTACTAAACTGTGCTGGACAACAGCCCAAATTTGGAAACTCCTCAGTGTTTTCCCCTGTGGTGCACTGCACTTCAGCTTAAGCTCACATTGCTGAGGTTTTCCTATAAGGAACATAATTTTGTTCTATGATGGTTAGGTAGTGAAAGAGAAAGAAAAAAGATCATGAATAACCAGATATGGGATGGGCCGGTATGTGTGGATAATTAGCCTTGGCTGATAATCCCTTAATTCATGTCTCATTGCCTCTCACACACGAATGGAGGAACCGTCTTTCTTCTGGGAAATAGTGTTCCTCTGCACAGATTCAGGAAACAGACAGCTGGTTAAAGCTGTGCCAGCTGGACTGGAGCCCTCAAGTCTCCCCACTACTCTCCTCCTTCCTCAGAGAGAATCGTACAATACGTTTTTGGTTTTCATGCATCAAAGGTTATTGCACTGATTAAATGTTGAGAATGTTGTTCACTCTAAAAAACGTAAAGCTGAAAAAATATGTTTCAGTATTGGAAATATGCTAATTTACTTTATTTGTGTTTCTAGTCTGTATTTAATGTTCACAAAGGTATTTCATGTCACTGTGAAATTAGCTATACTGTAAATTAGGGGTGGGCGATATACCGGTAGAAATTTGTCAACCAATAGAGATTTTGGTCTATCGTCTTAATCGCGATAGAGATCACGTGACGTTGCACGTTAGGGACTGTAATTTCCAGACTATAAGGCGCACCCGAATAAAAGCCGCACCAGCTAAATTTGGTAGAAAATACAGATTGTTCCATATACAGGTGCTGGTCATAAAATTAGAATATCATGACAAAGTTGATTTATTTCAGTAATTCCATTCAAAAGGTGA
>JBBJLR010138857.1:0-16550 GCA_037577145.1 Brachypetersius gabonensis | reverse complement strand
GAAGCTCATCGAGAGAATGCCAAGAGTGTGCAAAGCAGTAATCAGAGCAAAGGGTGGCTATTTTGAAGAAACTAGAACATAAAACATGTTTTCAGTTACTTCACCTTTTTTGATAAGTACATAACTCTACATGTGTGCATTCATAGTTTCGATGCCTTCAGTGAGAATCTGTAAATAGTGGAAATAAAGAAAACACACACACACACACACACACACACACACACATATATATATGTGTATATATGTGTATATATATGTGTATATACATACACGCGCACACACACTGTTTCCCCAACATACTGCGAACATTGTTCAGTAACCGCTTGAGGTCACTAAGAGCTCAAGGTCACTCCATATTCCCCAGATCTCATTTCTAAAGAACGTCTGTGTAGGTCCCACCTCACAGTTTACAGGACTAAAAGGATCTACTGGTGCAGAACCACATACCTTCAGAGGTTCTTGTGGAGTCCAGACCTCGAGGGATTCAGAGGAGGACCAACAATATTAAACAGGTGGTTTTAATGTTCTGGCTGATCTCTGTATGTTTTTTATTCACTTGGAGCAGCAGGTCTAATGTATCTCGGAAATAATTTGCATGTCCGTTTCGTGACCTGACTGACCACGACCTCTGCATGTGATGTCACACTTCATTTGCATACTTTTATTTGTCATGTTTTATACTCCACACAAGGACAGACTCCAGGTCCTGCTCATACAACATTTAAAATGGAACTCGGTCTTGAGTATTCTTATTATTTAAACAAAGATGAACAAAAATACAAGTTTAAATGAAAATGGGAAACTATATTCGGAACTATAAATGAAGATTTGGACCCTAAGATAAATTTTCAACACTTAAGTAGGTGACCTTTGCATATATAGTAAATGTACATATAAAACTATAATTTGGTGCCCCTTAATTATATCACTTAAGAAAAATACTTGTAACATGTAAGATGTTTATTTAATCCTCGAAATATCTCTGTACTTTGGACCGATACCGTGGACCCGATAAATCATGATGATGATGTTTCACCCAAATACCAAATATCGAGAAAGAAAATATTTTCGCATTGCTTTTGAACGTATTTGTGCAAAAACATCAACATGACCTGTCATTTTTGCATTTCACGTTTTATGTTTCACATTTTACATGGTTTAATAAAAAACCTAAATCGAGTAATTCTTATGTATAATATAATTTAATAATATCACATATATAATCAATGGATAAAATATATACCATACATTCATTGCAGAACTAAAATGATCCTAATCAATAATCAATTATATAAATTATTCATTATTATAATAGTTTGTAATAGTGTGGGGGCATATATAAATATATAAACATTATTTAACGATTGCTCGGCAATAAAGGATAAGTTGTAAACCTGTCTACACTTACTAGTTTTGAATTCTGTATGAGTCTGTATGAGTGTGTTAAATAATGCATGTGCAAAAGAACTCACAGACACACATACACACCCACCCACATTCAAAAGGTTTAATTAGGTTTCCTAGATACATTGTAAATTAAAGTATGAAAATTAAACCATGATGCATTATCTCTGTAGTTGGTTTGAACTCTGTAGTTGGTTTGAATAGAACCTTCGAAAGTGAGGTAAATATTGTTAGCTTATATTTTCTCTAAATACTCGAAAATTATATATGGACATTATTTAACAGATCAGATGTTTTTCTGACATACTGTAATGCCGCGGTCAACCTGAAGGGGGACCTTAAACTTTTTATCATCATTTCTTTTTTTGATGCAGAAGCTAAAACGTTTGACAACACGTTTACGTTACATTTAGTAAATAAAGCAAGATTCAGAAATAGCCAGCTATTCACGTGACGATCACGATAAAAATAAGAACAACAATAGTAATAATAATAATAACACTTTTATGCAGCGCCTTCTTAAACCCACGCTTGTGTGTTCTTGTGATTGTCATTCCAGAACCGGTTCAAATGGAGCCACATGTTGCTTTGAACAACTGCAATGAAACATGTAAATGTGCCGTTTACTGCGTCAGAGTAAACACCAGGGTTATCTTGACAAATATGGTTCAAAGGAGGTAAAACAGAATTACACACAATTACAATTAGACATTATCACTGCATAAATGATCATGGTGAACATCACTGCCATTGCATGAACGTGATGTCAGAAAGAGAAGAAGGAAGTCTGGAGGAGGGAGGAGTTGTAAAATTCAGGCAGGGAGATTGACGCCTCAGACTGCTGGAACACTTGAATCCCGTGGACGGATCGGAGTGGTTCTTCTGTGTCCAGAACCGAGAGACTCGAGGCCTTCGGGGGAAGAGGAGGGAGGTCTCGGCCGGGAAACGGCTTTTCCAATGTGCAGCAGGGGCAGCGGGGCTTACCGGGGCTTTTACCAGAGGAACCAGTAAAGCTAATGGGTAAGAATGCAAATTTGTCCAAATGTGGTGATAAAACGAAAGTAATCGGAGGACGATGTCTCCATTAGATCACCATATGTAATCGAGTTATGAGGATTTTCGACATGGTTTGCCTTTTGCACCGTTTAACTTTTTTATTTGAAAATGTTTCTCACTGCTTGTTGTGTTCCATTTCAGCTTTTTTGTTAGACCAAGTGCTTCGTTATATTGAAATTACTTAGGGAAAGACTTCTGCTGTTTCTGACTGTAGTTCAAATCTATAATGTATTATAGTCTACTATAATCCGGATTTGTTTTGGGATCACTGGTTCTTGGGGTTTCTTTAACTGAGCATCCTACAAGTCACAATAGCGCTAAATTGTGAACATTTTATGGAACTAAAATTAAATAAATAAGATTTATATGTTCTTGTAATGATTCAATTAATTATGATTTATTGTTTAAGAAATTGGTAGACCTACACCCTCACAGCTTGTTTTATCCTTAAAGATTGTACCCACTGAGAGACTGTGAGATACATAACCAGTTTTTTTGCTCTAAATGAAACCAGTGGTGTTTATGGAACGTCCAGGGCAGGTCTGGTCTATGGTTTGAAAGGATCCATGCAAATGTTTTAATTTCGTAGGCAGACATATTTTCTCATCAAAGCTTAAAATGCATCGCGTGAGAAATAGATCGTGTGAATCCAATGTCTAATCTGCTTTATTTTTTAACGGAAATTATCAAAATTGATCTTTTAAAAACATCAGTATTTCTAAGTTTGATTTTTACAAGTATGGTAAGAATTCCTTCTCTATAGTCTTATCTACTATGTTTGTACGCAACTCGTGCATTACAGCATTTTCCGGTTAAAAGGAAAGTTTGCTGGTGGTATTGTACCACAATGATAAATTCAAAATTCATTCTAAAATGTTAACCTTTTCACTGAGACGGATTTATTGAGACAACAAAATATGTTCTACACCACCATTCTGTGACATGTTTAGCTTTGTCAGCGCCTTGTGTTTGGAGGTTTCATGTGATCGGTATCTATGGGAAAAAAATTGCTAACGCTCGGGATAACTGTCTATACATTTGTCCTCTCTGAAAAAGGTTAGATCTCTCAACTCTAAACTCGAAGGGCTGTGTTCCTTTACTCAGGTTCCAGTGTCAATTTCTTCTCATAACTTTTGAATACGGGACTGGCATTCAGTTCTATGCAAAAATATAACATCTTATACTATCCATTACAATCCATGATCGGGGTTTGTTTTGGTACCATTTCTTATTGGGGTTCCATTTACTGAGCATTTACAGAAAGAGTTCTTCAAAAAACATTCACTAAAGTTTCCACATGGACTGAAAGGTAGTTCCTCCACGGCATTAATCATTTGTTTTCGACAGTGTACTTCCATCATAACCGACTTTCTCGTTCAACATGGGTTCTTGTTTTGCATAAAAATATTAAGTTTATTATTTACAAAAAACTTTCTTGACAAAACCATTTACGAGAAGGTTCCACGTGGGCCCAAAGGTTGTTACTCCATGGCACTGCTCCGGTGAAGTCTTTTGGCACCACAATTTTGAGACTACTTGACGCATAATTTAATTTCTCATTCTGTAGAGGTTCTTTGTTAACATTGAAAGTTCTGACGCTAACATATTAATTAAAGAAATAGTTCTTTAGAAAACTATTGACTAGGCTCAGAGGTGGTTCCTCCATAGTGTTGCTCCAGGAACATTTATTTTAAGACGGAATTTCTCAATCTGTCGAGGTTCTATATTACCATTAAAAGTTCTTCTCTTAGTATATTATTTCCAAAAAAGTTTATTTTCACAAGCATTCTACATGTGCTCAAAGGTGGTTCCTCCAATGGTTTGCCCCAGAGTTATTCTTAAGACAGTAATACCCACAGAATTGAAAAGTATATGAAATGTTTAAATACATAGGAACCTAAAGTGAATTAGAAGCGGCTCGTTAGCGTTGGTTTTGCAGTGTTTTGTGTTTGCATATGAAGCTGATGTGGCGTGATGGTGTTTGCAGAGCAGCCGTACGGGGAGGTTAACCAGCTGGGCGGCGTGTTCGTGAACGGGCGGCCGCTGCCCAACGCAGTGCGGATCCGGATCGTGGAGCTGGCGCAGCTAGGCATCCGTCCCTGCGACATCAGCCGCCAGCTGCGCGTGTCCCACGGCTGCGTGAGTAAGATTCTGGCCCGGTACAACGAGACAGGCTCGATTCTGCCGGGAGCCATCGGGGGCAGCAAGCCGCGGGTTACAACGCCCAACGTAGTGAAGAGCATCCGGGACTACAAGCAGGCGGACCCGGGGATTTTCGCCTGGGAAATTCGGGACCGGCTGCTGGCGGACGGGGTCTGTGACAAATACAACGTGCCCTCGGTGAGCTCCATCAGCAGGATTCTGAGGAATAAGATTGGAAACTTGTCCCAGCCGGGCCAGTACGAGGGCGCCAAGCCTTCACCCCCGCAGCTGTCCTATAGCCCCGTGTACCCCTATTCCTACCCCAACGCCATGTCGCCCAGCGGTGCCAAACTGGCCACCCCATCAGGAGTTGCAGTGACGGCGGGTCACGTGGGTCTTTCCAGGGCCTGGCCTTCAGTACATACAGTCAGCAACATCTTAGGGATACGAGCCTTCATGGAGCCCTCAGGTAACCCAATTTTGCATAAATAAACTGTATCTGAACATAAAAAATTCTTTCTTAATGTGGTTTAAACTGTCTGACTTAATCTACAAGCATAGCGATTGTAGACAAAAGGTTTAAAAACACTTCAAAATGGAATAACGTTTCCATCCAATCTTCCATTTGATCTCAGATCTCGACGGGAATATTTCCCCTCGTGCTTAATTAAGTAAAATTATACAGAATTCGTTGAAATTAGTTTTATTTAAAAGCGATTTGCATGTTTACACAGTCCTTCCGTTCGCATTGTTGGATGTGTAAATTATATAAATTAATAGCGTACTTAATTCAGATGTAAATGTCTTAAAGTAGATACTGAAATGTATTTTGACTTTTTGTGAAAATAGCACGTTATATATATATTTTTTT
Source organism: Brachypetersius gabonensis (assembly GCA_037577145.1). Classification (NCBI taxonomy): domain Eukaryota; kingdom Metazoa; phylum Chordata; class Actinopteri; order Characiformes; family Alestidae; genus Brachypetersius; species Brachypetersius gabonensis. The sequence continues at coordinate 11,077 of JBBJLR010138857.1, read as the reverse complement.
TTGGTAAATGTCATTCGTATTTACACCGACAAATAGGGGACAGCTTTCCTCTGGATATAATATGATGTTTAGCTTTTCTGGCAGCAGAAGTTCTCTTACTTTGTATATAGGTCTTTGCTTTATTCAGCTGTTTGGTTTGTATGATTGACAGTAGAACTCATGAACCAATAGGAAGGCATTTACTGTAAACACGTTAATTTGCGCATTGGTTGTTGCTGGTTCTCTGTAGCAATCGCTGGTCATGATGGGTATCAGCCAAAAATGGAGGAGTGGGCGAATGTTAACAGGGCACCTTTCCCCTCCAGCCACGGACTCAACGGCATTGATAAATCCCCCATTGAAGCTGATATTAAATACAACCAGGTACGATTCTCCTTACCACATTTCTTACATAAAAATTATGTTATTTCAGAGTTCAGCCAAACCCACATTGTGATGGTTCTAAAACGGCGAATTAATGTGAATTTCATGAGAATAAAATGAACTTAGCATATGGGCTCACTATAGGGATTTAATCTAATACGCCGTATCTTCCAATAGTATATTACAAGAAAGCATTAGAAATGTAACGGACTGGATTTCAATATTTTATAATCTATAGTAACACATTACTCAGCCACAAATGCTCAAACTGTTGGTTGTGAAGAGACACATCACTCAGCCACAAATGCTCAAACTGTTGGTTGTGAAGAGACATCAGGTTTATACTGATATTCACTTTGTGTTGGAAAATAATCGTTCAGTTCATCAACATCCCACAATTCCCACAAGTCTGGTTAAGTATCACTTGACAAAATTTCAATTTTCAACAGGGTAATGATCTCAAACAATCTTTAAAATTGTTTCAAAAATGATATCCAGTCCCAATCTGAAACTACCGTCCAGCCAATTATACATAAATATTTACAGGCTTCAAAGTTATTTCCAAAACTTGCTGTAAAGAATGCGTAGAATCTGTGTTGCTATGGTGACGGCGACTGGAGGGAAGTTATCACATTACATTTAAAATTAGTTTGTTTTAAGTATTTCTGGTGTTTCTGTTCTTTGCTAGTCTTCACCCAATCTTACTGGATATGTCCCCGCCTGCGCCTACTCCGCTAGCCAGTATGGGGTAAGCGCGTGCGGTGGGGCCTCCAGTACCTACAGTCAACATTGGCAGTCCCAGGGCTCGGGGGCTCTGAGCCACGCAAGCGGGGGGACGATGGGGCAATACGGCCACAACCTCCACAGTGCCATGACCTTCAAACGAATATCACACGGTAAAGCCCTTTTATTTCAACACCAACCCCTGCCACACCTGGACTTAGATGTTGTTTTAAAACGAATTTTACACGTTACAAATAAAAAACAAGCACTTTCTTCATATAATAACCAATGACTATTGTTTTCGAATACATTCAAACATACACAATTTTTACAAATGTGCAAATGCAACCAATCAATGTACAAGAGTGATCCAAATTGAACCGTGTTTATTTTCATTATATTAGCTCTGTGAAGGTTTTGACTGCATCATTTGACTCGCCTATAACAAACAATTTTATGTTTTCAGCTAAAAAGGCAATTAACCTTAAAATTAGCTATTATTAAAACTCCAGTGGGAAAGTGAGATATGGTCTATCTAAACCATCACATAAAATAATAAATTAAATGACTAATATCAATATGGGCTTCTTCAGGGGCTTCATGTGGTACCGTTTAACCCTTGTACTGTATTAAAGCACTTTGTAGAAGAATTAATAATTTTGAGAACTTAATCGAAGTTGCAGAAAACAGTTTGACTTCAGGAGGAATTGAAAAAATAATATTCAACAATAACTTCATACCCCTCCAATATTTCAGCGGGAGAAATCGCTCAAACCACGGAGACCATCACTCTGGGATCACTTACGTGCGTCTCTTGCAGAAAGAACAAGTTTCAGGTCCGGATGTTCGGATGTTTTAGAGTTTAACTAGGTTAAATCATGGGTACGATGATGATGACGATGATGATGATGATAATGATGACGACGACGATGACGATGACGATTATGATGATGATGATTATTATTATTATTATTATTATTATTATAAAATATTACTGTGAATAACTGTAAAAATGTTTAGCTGTTTAAATAGCTGTTTAAACTTTAACTTTTTGCCGCCTCGGTTAACAGAATGTAACGCACCAGTTACTGTTCTGTTAACAACTGATTTAAAACAGATGTTTTACAATTAGTTCATTTACAATTGTTGCATAAAAACTGAATGTTATACTGCACAAAGCGTTCTTGACTTTAACTCCAAATCTAGGTGGTTTTCTAAAAACTCTAATAATAAAATTAATACAATTAATAAAATTACTGTAAAATAATTACTATAAAAATGCATTACTGAATTACGCACCAATTACTGTTATGCTAACTTAAAAGCAGATGCGTTATTTTGTTATAGTTAAAACAACAATTAATACAGCATATTATTTTGTCGCAGAACATGCCTGTATATTTCTGCATATCAGAATTAGAATCAGGAAGACAAGAACAATGTAAAAAAAATATATAACATGAAGTCGAAACAAAAGTCTCCAGAAAATACTCAAAAATACACTATGCTTTATACTGTGGCCAGTAAGATAGATATAAATACTATAAATAAATAAGTAAATATATAAGTAAATAGATTTTCTATTCATTCTGTTGTTTGTGTTGGTTTTGCAGTTGGGGACAGAAAGCCCCTCAGTTCAGTGGAGAAAGAGCAGGAGGTTCTGAGCGGAGCCTCCGGTCTCCCTGGAGCCTCCTCCACCTCCTAACCCCTTTTACACACACACACACTAGCAAGAAGGGGCAGCTTCAGGACGGCAGCAGGAGTAAGTTATTACGGTCATAGCGAAACGCGCATGCGCAGATGATTAAAAGCGACTAATTTAACTTTGGAGCTGGAACTGTGGGAGTTGGTTGCCACATGGGATTTCTGCAATATTTGCAGTCAATTAGTTTTTTATACTTTATTTTCTCCCTGACTGTTTTCCTATTTTCCATTTTTTCATTTTGTTACATTTTTGTCCTTCAAAACAAATTAAGAAACTGTTTGAATGGTAGTTTGTTTTCTGGACTTTAGACGTAATTTTGGGAAATGTGCTAAAATGTGTTGATGGAACTGTACGCCTAAAAATGACGGGCTGTCACAAGAATGTATGAATGAAAAAAACGCTGCAAAAATGCCAGTTATATTTTTTATAAACACAACTGTGTCCAATAAACGCATGTTAACAGGAACTGTATTTTTTTTTTTGCTTTTTTGCTTTCTTTAATCTTCTGTTTAATTCTAGTAGAGCATAAAAAGGAAGAGTTTACTCAGGGATTAGTTTAGGATAATACTGTTTGCTGGTGCAACAGAACATGCGAACTACTGTCCTTTGTTTATCTGTTCTAGATAAAACAATTAATTATTAATTTTATCAAATTGCGACATTAAATATTCAACGTAATCGCTATTTTGAGCAATATTTAAATTTCGAGTTCCAATTTCACACTTCGAACTAACATTTCAACTTTTTTTTTTACTTTTAGATTTACAGAACCTATTATATTATAATATTATATTACAGTCTTGTTATTTAATGCAACCATTACACCCACTGTACAGCCTGAGCTAAATGTGTGTGTGTTGTTGTTTATTGCTCGAAAATCTTTAACTGTTATAATAAATGACAGACGAAGATCAGATCGTCAACCTTTTCCATCTGAAATAAAAACAGAGCTCAGAACTCGCCTTTAGCAGGAACTGACCGGTGATGAGGGATGAGGGTCTTATTTACTGGCTGATTTTAGGATGCGATTGTGAGATGATGGCCTTTGTGTCCGCGCGATACAATATTAGCTCAAACACAGATGCAAAACAGCTTAATTCATCCAGTGGTGCATTTAAAGCTTCAATAGATAGAAAATCAGATCAGTTGATTCTTTTTATTCTGGCTGTTGCTGTTGTTGTACATAGGATTATTATAATAATAATAATAATAATAATAATAATAATAATAATTATTATTATTATTATTATTATTATTGTAGTAGAGTAGCTGGAATCATTATAAATTTTCCATCTGTGCGTAAATAATGTTTTTGCACAATGAACAATGTATATTCACAACATTGTTGTAAATTGATAGAACAGAAGGTTATTATTTGAAATATTCTTCAGGGGTTTTTTTTAAATCCTTTGTAGTTTTAATGTTCTCTCAATTTAAAACGTCTATGTATTTATTTATGCAGCTTTGAATGTTGCACGTGTGCCCGCACTTTGAAACTCCAGACGGCCAGGGATTACCTGTACCTATCCTGTGTAAATAGTCTGGGCTCTGTAGAGGTGTTTGTGTGTGTGTGTGTGTTTGCGCGCGCGCGTGTGTGTGTAACAGACAGGGTTTTTCATACAGTCTGCTTAATATTTAAACAGTGGCTCATAACAGAGATGTTCTGCCTGTACACAGTATAGCTGTTTTTATAAAGACTAGTACTATTATATATCCCAAGACTGCTAATGACATCACTGGTGCACTTGGTGCATAGGTTAAATGAGCTAAATGGGTTAATGGGTTAAACGCAGAAAAGATTTTCGTGCTGTTCATGCTGTGCGCTATAGCGTGTTCACATAGGACAAACACGCAAATTTACGCATTACTTTTATGTATGTCTTTACTAAATAAATAAATAAATAAATATTATATATATATATATATATGATCAATCGCGTTTTTCTGCTATTAATTGTATTAATCGCATTGTTGCACGCAAAAATGTAAATAATTAAATAATTAAAAGTTAAAGTAATGTATTACGCACATTTATTTTTAAAGTACTACCATATGAATGAAAGTGAAATAACATTTGCTTTGCAAACACTTTAAACAAATAAGGATATTTTTTTTACAGCAGTGTTCCCTTTAACACAGTCACACAGATACAGTTCAAATATTTCAGTAAATATCAACCTAAACATTAATGTAATCAAATCAAACATTAAACTATTTGCCCATGCCAGGGCATTCACTTTTTTTTAATCTCTTTTATTATAGAAAAACAGTCCATAGCAGGGCATTATAGTAGTTGCAATGGGCGGGACCAACTCCATGTGATGGTATATGTACCTAAATGCAGTGTCTTTGAAGCTTGTTGATCTAAAGGTCAAGCGTCCCATTACTTTGGTCCATAAAACACGATAATAGCGCGTTAACTTGCCCAGGGCAAATTATTATTACACACCACACACACACACACACACACACACACACACACACACACACAGAGAGAGAGACAACTATGCAGAACAGAGACAACTACGTAATACAATACCATGCACCTTGAAAGTAGCATGAAAATTCTACTTAAAACCTGTTTAGCTGAGCAGCCTATGCTTTTAAAAGCTTAAAACGGACCAATCATATTAATGCACTATGTCAGGCAGTATTACATTGTAGTTCTCATCAAGTACCTCAAATGCCTGATTAAATCAGGAGGTGCTAATGGAGTTTCACAAATTGGAGGTGCCAGGTGGAATCTGGAACTGAACCTGTGTTTTCTAACCATGACTTAGTATTATTTAATGCTTTCATGTTCATTTGAATTTATTCTAAATGTTACTTTTGCTGGCAGAGGCCCCCCACTGCTAAGATAAATGTAGTAATTGTAGTGACCATTCTGTCATATGTGAACACACCACAGCACACTGTGTGAACAGCACAAAATTCTTCCTCCAGGCAGCTAGGAACACAGCGCCCTGGGAGCAGTTTGTGGGGATGGTGCCTTGCTCAGAGTACCACAGAAGTGCTTATCAGTCTTGAGAATTGAACACATGACTTCCTGATCCCGCAGCAAACACTCTAACCACTAGGCTATAAACGGTCTGCACATATGAAATGGAAACAGTTACCATTTCATGTGTCTTCACAGAAACAAGTACTACTGTGTGTCCTATATTTAAAAAGAAAATTAGAATAGAACTTTTAGTTTTTATCGTCCCATCAGAATATGTGTATTACTTTGACTTTCAGAGTTCCAGAGACATAGAACCCATTTTTTTAGCATTTAAAATGACAGGTAAAGGCAGGTTGCACCAAGCTTTCACTCAATTAGCCCGCTCATACTGTTAAAACATTCAAATTCATTTAAAAATTACAGAATTATTTGTGGAAATAATACTGTATATGTATTATTAATGAGAGAGACATGAGAGTGAAATTGATTAAATAAATGTTATTTAGCAATACATTAACATAAATGAGAATATGTATTAAGTAATAAAAGTGTTGAAATCACAGTAAATAGTTAAATATTGGGCTACTGCATTAAAATGATATATGATAAACGTTAAATATGCACTAAACGTTAACCCAATTTTTTACATGCACCTTTGGCTCAGTTACCGTGTTTGTTAACTGATCGAGCCGGAAGTCCGTCTGCCCCATTCTTCACTCACTCAAAGCTTAATTGTGTTTGCTCAGACAAATCCGGTAGCCTAAAGTTTGGGCAGGAGAAACCTGACCCACAGCAAACAGTTCTAAAACAGAGCATGCCATCACACACCAGGACAGCATTGAGAGCCCCTAAAAACACACAGTACAACAATCAGCCTCTAAAAACACACAGCACTATGATCAGTAAAAGATCAACCCCTGAAAAAACCAAATACAGTATAACGATCAGCCCCTAAAAACACACACAGTATATTGAGCAGTCCCTAAAACACACAGCCCTATGATTAGCTACTAAAAACACACAGCACATAGATCATCCCCAAAGAGCACACAGTATAACAATCAGCCCATAAAAACACACACAGTATAATGATCAGTCCCTAAAGTCATACAATACTATGATCAGTAGTATTGATCATAGCAGCCTAGTAGCCTCTTAAAACACAAAGAACAATGATCAGCAGGTGATCAGCCCCTAAGAAGTAACAGGTTTCTGACTTCGACTAGCTGATCTCTTTAAAACACTGTACAAACATTTACAGTGGATGTTTGGCCTAAAGTCGAAGACTTTTTCTCTTTGGTTGAGGTTTTGCTTCTTTAGTTTTGCACTGGAGCTACAAGGCTAATGTAGCTAACAAGCGAGAAGGTTTATAACAGGTGTTGACTCTGTTTCTGACTCTATATTACACAGTTTCTGACTCTGCTTTACACACATCTATCTATGTACACTACTGTGCAGACATCTTATGCACCTGTGAAAATAATATTTAAAACCATTTAGTTAAAGAATGTGTTTTTTTCCCACGTAAGTATTAATAAACTGAATTATCTATCTCTATAAACACACAGCAAAATGCATTGTGAGCCACCATGCCAGAGATGCCACATGTTCAGAAACACAGTGTGGTGAGGCAGAAGGAGATGGTGGGCTGTTGCTGTGGAAAAAAATGTGTTCTTACAGCTGCCAGACCAGTCTGACGTTCTGCCACTCAACAGAGCAGAACTGGGGCCACAGCAGGACAGAGATAATAAGATAAACAAGACGTAAATATGATTTCACAACACATCAACACGTTTTCATGCAAAGCAGGCTAGGTGGGATTTTAAGTGGCCTCTATCCATCAAAGAAATTAGTTTCCAATACATACTGAAAAATTATTTTAAAGTGGAGCTAATGTCTACAAAGAATTAAAATAAAAATAAAAATTTTAATTAGAAATTTTTCTTTTAAGATAAGATAAACCTTTCTTAGTCCCTCAAGTGGGAAATTTGTTTGGTCATGGCAGAAAGGTGACAGTACAAGGTTAAGAGCAGTAAAAGAAGAAAAACAAGAAAAACAACAGAATAGAACAAAATGAAATAGAATACAATGTCACAGCACATTATACAATACAATGCTCAAATGTATAGTCTAAAAAATAAAGTGGGCAAGTTGTATGTATGTACACAGTGAGTATATGTTTATAAGTATATACAGAGTGGATGTATAAGTAGAAATGAAAACACTGTAAATATACACACAGGTAGACAAAAGATTGATAGGCCTTGACAGTAGCATAGTATTAGAGATGCACCAGAAAAATTGCACATTTTAAATTGCACATTCTGCCCAGTAGTAATAGTTTCACCCAAACATTGCACAGGTTTTATAAAAAAAAAATGCACTTAGTAATATTGCACATTTTGCACTATTTTGATCTTTGTTGTAGTTTTGCTGCCTGTATTATATTATACACACAGCTATAGTACTATGTTTAAATATACACACAGATGCATATACATATATGTATGCATATGAGAATATTATTCGCACAATTATAACAAAACATGTGTGTAAAAGCTATTTATACATGCATGCAATACATTGGCCATTGTTTAGCCCTTCCAAGCGCTCTACTGAATGACTGACTTGTAATATTTGTACTTATCATTTAAAAAGTTTAGTTGATCAGTCTTAATCTGCTGCCCTGAACTAATCTGCTGAATTAAATCAGGTGTGTTGTCTACCCATTAATTTGACTGACCCAGTGACATGTGGAAGAAACTTGGAATCTAACTTCATAACTCTTACACAATCTGTTTGTACATGTAAAGATGATCCCTCCAACTGGTGAGACCCTAGTCCAGATCTGAAGCTCTTCTTTAATGATACTGAAGGTTAATTTCTGAGCTTTTCTTTTTTAAAAACTGGAGGCGGTGATCAGTGCACACTTGCAAAGAGACTTCAAAGCCCTGCAGCAGTTAATCCCCTGTTTCGACGTGAACAGGTTTGGTGCAAGGCGGTCTGAAAAAGAGCTGTCATTTTGCAGCCCGAATGATTAATGAGCAAATCCCAAACAGATGATGTGCCCCAGACTGATGAGATAATTAGGGGGTATTTACAATGTACACGTCCACGTTGTGTTTTTTTATTGTCCTCCACACCTTGGAGTTTGTACATCATTAATCTCAGCCAAGTCAAACATGATTAAATGTAACAGACAGCACCTTCACCAGGATGCACAGGATTTAGAGCCTCAGCCAGAGTGGAGCAGACTGCAGGCGCCTTCAGATACACTGCAGACGGAGCATGAAACCACAGATACATAGTTCCACCCTTACTACTGTCAACAACACCTATCATACACACACACACACAAACACATACACGCACACACTTGTACTCAAACAGGCTCATTTATATGTACAGCATCTAGCTTATGTACAACTCTAATACATCTGAACAGCTCTAGACTAGATGATCTCTCTAAAATACTGCACTTTACGTAAATGTTTGGACAAAATTCAAATGTATTTTCAAATGAACAGCCAAAATGCTTTTGGTGTCAGTTCTTTGATTTTGCACTGGGGACAAAAGGCTAATTATAACTGTCAGTGTTGAACTGTGCTTTTCTGAAATTGACCCGGCAACCAGTTAATAAGAGTCAGACCTGCACGGTCATCTTTAACAGGAAACTGGGTTTATTTCACAGATTTTGATTTATAGTTGTTCACTCAACAATTTTCCAGTTTAACAATAAAAATTTTTTGGAAATAAAAAAATCTTTTTGAAATAAATGTTTAAGCGGTAAAAAGCTATAGTAAGCAAAAACTTTGACTGTTAGTATGTAAATAAGTATCTATGTATTATATATATATATATTTATCTGTCTAATGGATAATGGAATATGGATGATATAGGCAGCAATTTGCACAGCATTAACTGGAGTACCATTTTACTACTTGTTTGGTAAATCAGCCTCTTAGCTGCAGTGCAAAACTACAGAAGTACTTGAAGTTTTTTGAGCTGGTTAGAAGAACACAGGTTCGATTCCAGATCTCGCATTTGTATGAATTATTGAAATTCCATCAGCAGCTCCTAATTTAATCTAATCAAGTATTAACTACAATGTAATTCTGGGCTTCTACAAGCAAACACACAGACATACATACATATTATACATGCTATAATTATTTGTATATGTTCTAATATGAGTTTCTAAGACTTTTGCAGAGTGTATGGGTTTTCTCATACTTTAACATTTTAAATAGCCTGAAAAAACTTTAGTTTCATATTGTTTTATCTGGTCACTGCAAACAATGTATTTCCGAATGTCTGAATAGAAACCATGCAATAAATGCACACACTATTTACTGCTTTAGCCTGACTCATGCTGATGAGGAAATTCATGAGAAACAGTGGCTTCACTCCGATTACCTGCATAAGGTTAAATTACAGTCAGGTGTGTCAGTGTGTGTGTGTGTGTGTGTGTGTGTGTGTGTGTGTGTGTGTGTGTGTAAGTGAGTGAAAAAGGTCGAGATAGGCCAGATAGGTGAAAGATCTGTCAACCATGGCAGCTCATCTATCCCCCTTAGTCACATTGTTTGGCCTTCAAAGCCACTTCTGGTTGACTCCTCTGCTTTTGTTAAAGCTGAAGGTTAAAGCGAGACACACAGATAATGCAAGTTGAGGTTCCTGTCCCATCCTCTAATATCCCAGGAATCCTTTTGTTAATGTGGATGACTCTTCTTTGATGCCACTTGGGATGAGACTATGGGTCTGAGATCACTGATAGCAGAAAAAGCTACTTGAAAATCAGAATCAAAACCAACCGCTTATGCTACAACTGCACAGACATACAGACACAATTACATGAGCAATATAAATTATAGGTCAAAATAAACCCAATAAAACTCTGCAGGTATGAATATGCACAAGTATAAATACTATAGATTAATAATTTATAGTTCGTGAATTATTAATAGCACAAATGGTTAGTGCTTAGGAGTCTGTTATTGCTGTTATAGAGATCAATAGTAGATCAATAATATTTACAATGATGTTTCACATGTTAAGACTATAGCACAAAATAAGATATTGCACATAATGAAATTATGTAGCATGAGAAAAGAAAACTGTGCAAGATACTGACATGGTAAGACTATTGAATATAAGATAATAATGCCCATAATGATAAATATATAAAGTGGAGGAAATAATTATTTGACCCCTCGCGGATTTTGTAAGTTTGTCCAATGACAACGAAATTAAAAGTCTCAGAACAGAATAATTTTAATGGTAGGTTTATCTTAACAGTGACAGATAGCACATCAAAAGGAAAATTAAAAAAATAACTTTAAATAAAA